>JAQFZW010000070.1:0-131207 GCA_034687055.1 Heteromurus nitidus | reverse complement strand
TTAATTATTAATAAACTAGTAAAACTACAAATAATCGTAGTCAGTTTATTTATTATGTTATGCATAAATACATAACAGCAAGGTATGCGTATATGACCGTAACCGAATTCCTTTCTTGCTTTGGCGTGAGTCGTGAGCTAAAGAGAACTCTTTTTTGACTCTGGGACTGGGACACACAAAAAACAGACATCTCGTCTGTGATTTAAAGCCAGCGACAAGACAACATGTAATATTGTTTGTGTGCATCACGCTGCAAAATGAAGCATTAGCACACACAACTCTTTCAGCTGCAAACAACTGCCTCGGAGCTCTTTTTTTCCTACAACACGTGAATTGGATTGATCACTATCTGAGGAACATCTCCTTGTTTTAGGCAGAGTAAAAAATGAAATGTACAATAAAAAATGCTTGTTTGCCTCTCATGCTTTTACTCATGCTCATTGTTTTACGCTTTTACACTCGTTTCAAAACGATGTAGTGGCTCTTGTCAAATAGGCAGCGTATAAGTGCTCTACTACTTCACTCTAGAGTTTTGGTATACTCTTGAAATGATTTTTGCTTTTCATGAGATTTCAAATGATCGTGTGGACACAATGTCTTTTATACATGTAATCTGTTGGGGAAGTTTGGGTAAAAGAATAGTGTAGAACCATTGCATTATTATAGAAACTGGAGAATGCACTCACTCGTCCAGTCCTGAAAAAAGAAGAGTTCAGAAAATGTGATCCTAATGTAATGGAAGGAGCACGTTTTTTGTGCGTCTTGTTTTCTGATTTTGACAAAAGAAAGTTAAAAGTTGAGTAAATAAAAAAGCCCTTGAGTGGAACTTGATTTGTTCTCCAGTTACATACTGTACCATGATGCGTGTGTGTTTTTTTCCTGGAGAACTTAGGGCAAGGGCCAGGCACACGTACAATACATCTCAAACAAGGATAAAGAGGAGCAAAGTCGGAAAAAACTCGACCTTTCTTGGAAACGAATTAAATTTACTTTCTCTCCCTTCTTCTTCTATTGGGATAAGGAAATCCTTTTGGTTTAGCTTGCTAAAAACCTTGCAGACTCGATATGAAAAGGAATTACATGTGCATACATATACTAGTTTTGGTTGGAAGGAAAAACTTTCCACTTACTTTTCTCTTCGAAGAGAGAGAGGACGATGGAAAAGAAAACTTGTTAACTTTGAGAGAGAAAAAATTGTTAGACGACGAGGATATAGTATAGTCACCACTAAACGAACACACAGCGGCAGTATTTCTTGCACGCGTCACTTTTCCTATGATGTTATTACATGGCGAGAGAGGACAGAGAATCCGAGAGTCCGGACGCAGGCATAATGTTTAATTTTCGCATCAAGTACGTGCGTACACACACCACTATTTTCCTTCTCCGTTGTTCTATTATCTCGTCGGTTTATTGTCATCAAAAGTGGAAATTTCTCCATTTAGGGAAATGGAAGTTGATTATGGTGACACGGTGTTTCTGGTGTTGTCACAGTAGATGATCAACTCGATGATGATGATGGTGATGAGATGAGAGTGAACACTTTATATCATACTATGCGTAAGTCCGGGGATAGTGTGTGCATCGTACAACGGAGATTTTTTTGGGGGAAATCCCAAAGGACTTATACTTCTCCCCGACTCCTCAACGTTGTTGCAATCAGGAAGAATAAAGTGCTTTCTCACTTTGTCCTCAGTTTTAGGAATCTAAAACAAATAATGCTTTCCCCTTCTCCCACGCACTCCTCGAGTGTTTCAAAACCAACATACACTAGACTTCTATCCGTCTTTTCCGAGGAGGAGGAGGAGGATGATGATGCTCACGCAAATGACTGTGTGAGACTTCTTGAAAAAGAGATAAACCCCGGAAATGAAGGCGGATGACGGTTGCTCCGAAAGTGGTAAAACTTTAGAGTTAATGCAATAAACGGTACTCAAGTGCAATGAAGCGGAATGTGTCGTGATGATGTTGTGAAGGGAATGCAGTTTTTATACTCTTTTGGGTGCGTTGCACTCGCCCACTCACACTGCACCAGTATTATAACAGTGGATTTTGAAAATCTTCATTTTCTTTTGGGAAAATCCTCTGGGTGGTCTTTCCTCAAAACTTGAAGGGAACAAGTTGAGAGAGAGAGCGAGAGAAACTTTATTTTCTGTCAAATATACTCACAGGATAATGGTTGGGTAACGGTGAAGTGAAAGTGTTGCGACTGGTTGCACAAGTCCCTATCCATTCCCATTTGTAAACATTATCAAGTTTATAAGAGCTCGTGTGCACACACACATACACACTCACACGCTCACCGACACACAGGGCACAGGCAGAGTGGTCCGTGTGGATATATACACGAGTTTCACAACTCACTTTCAGCACCGGATTATTTTCCCCTTTTTTCTGTAGATCGGATTTTCAAATGGAAAAAATCAAGATTCCGATATGTGGAGATGGATTTTTCATGTCCAGAGGAGAGTGAGAGAGAGAGACGAGTTCAAGGTACGATGTGGAAGTGTACAAGACGTAGTATATTTAGTTAGTCACACACCACATGCGTTCCCTTTTCTTTCGACATTCGAAACCGGAGAGATTTGGTTGCCAATAATGTTACGCAATATCCAATTGACATTCCTCTTTTCCCTTTTTCTTCTTCTTCTCTCGGTGCGTTTCTACTTCTTCACACACGACTTGTACATATGTAGCGAAAGAAAACTTGCTTTCACCAGCAGAATCATGAGTAAACTTTATTTTGATTGAGTGGAACTGACAGGGAACAATTGACAGAGTGAGAGGAGCCCACAGACGACCATCTCACCAATTGCAATATCGGCTTGTGTGCACACACACACTCTGACTTCCAGCGAGGAAAAGAGAGCTTGTTGACGAGCTCCCATTGAAAAGGGAACTAATAGAAAAAAACGAGAGAAACGTACGCAACGCGCTTCGTACGTAAACAAGAGGGTTTGCACGGAAGGAGAGAATGGAGCGGTCCCAAAAGATCAGAAATGCAGGAGCGATACAAGATTGATCACACAATTGTTGAAACTGTGAGACTCTCACGAGGAGAGCCCGATATACAATCACAATATTCTTTCTTTCTTGATCTCGTATGCTTCAACGAAGAAAACCTGTTTCCGTTCTTCCCACTATACAGCAACGGCTGGTACAGCAATGAAAGTCTCACAATTTTTTTTCCTCCGAAGAAAAGAGAGTATTCTTCTTTCCGAAAAAACTCACAAGGGTAATATCTTTTTTCCTCCTTTCCAAGTGTTGTTCCCGAGAATAAAAGGAGAAGTAAATATGTAGACACAGAGAAAATTCACTCACTCTTCTTCCCCGTATACAAATAATACTAAAATGATTTTTTTCGAAACCAATGTGTCAGCGAACAAACGGTGAACTCTTGCTCGCATTTCTACACACTTGTGTGAGAAAACTACTATGTTTCATTCGCGAACGCGCGTTTGGACTAGAGTCGCAGACTGAGTGAACATCAGGCGCGGAGGCAGAGAACAAACTGACACTGGAGCAAAGATTTTACAGCCTTCATCCCGTTCTTGTGAGAGTCTCACTCTCTTTCACGGGGGAAGAGAGAGAAACACAGCAGAGCAGAGTAGTAGAGTGGAAGTATGGTAGTGTGGTAGGTGAGCAGAGCACAGAACTTTTTTTCTTTAGCTCACTCGGGGCTCCCCATTTGCCAAAAGCGAGTAGTAGAGAGCATATATACGAATACATGTATGCAGTCCGAGAGACTTTGTGTGTGTGTTGAGCAGTCAGCACAGAGCTCCAGAGCCCGCACGAGTTTTACAGTTTGCCACACAGATGTACCAAGTACAGAGCACAATATTAGAGTATCCTCCTCCCGAAGTCCACAAGAGAGAGGTTTAGAGTCGTGAAACGGAAAGTAGCGTGTATGCGTTTGCTGTATGTGTTCGAAGCCGTAGTAAAGTCCGTATTTTTACTCATGCCGCACCACCACCACCACCATTCATCCTTCATATACCATTTGCTTTCCTTTTACTCCTATTCACAATCCACATGTTACTTCCATATAGCCTCCCTTACATACATACTCTTGTGCCACACTGCCTCTGGCCCTTTGCTGTTGGTCTCTGTTGAGGAAGAAAAAAAAGTTGCCTCGTGTGAGTGTGAGTGTGTGCTCGCTCGCAGTTCACATTGCACTGCTTCTTCCTCTCTATTTCCGCAAGTTCTGGCAACGAGTAGCCAACTTTCTCTTATGAACGCGAATAAATGTGGACGACTGGGAGGTTGAATATGGCTTTCTCTCAATGAGGAATCTATCCACAACTTGAATGTAATATTCTCCAGGCTTTACTCTTTCAGCTCTCTCCTACTTCTCTCTAATCTTTGTTACATCTTTGCTATTATTCATGCTATTTTACTCTCTCTCTCTCTCTGCCTTCTTTTGGAGCACATTGCTTTAAACACGCACTAGAGTCTAATACCGGTCGTAGTGTAGTACCTATTGCTTTCTTCTCTCTTTGTGAAAATGAAACAGAAAAAAATGGAAACTGAGGAGGAATGAGAGAAAGCTTTATATACATTTTTCATTTGGAAACTCACGACAGTGTTTCAAAGCACACCGGAGAGGAACTTCAATTCCGTGTCCCTCAATTTCCCTACTTCCCTATTAAAACAACCTGAGAGAGATGACTTAGTTGCGAAAAATATATGTTCGCTGTGTTACTAAAGTGGTAATATGTGTGGAAAAGGAATCTTATATTAAAAACAACTTTTTTTTACTTCTGTAACCTCCTTTGTCGCAAGCTTTTATATAATGAAATAAAAGTAGGTTTGGATACACGCACCCCATCCGTATTAATGTCTTTCGCATAGAAGTTAAATATACAAAGATGCATTGTAAGTGGCGCTCACTGTTCTCTCTCATACATTCCTCCACTTTCTCTCAGCACCGTTGACCATATCGTGGAAATATTCTACATCACACGCTGTGTACTTTTTTATCATGTCAAGAAAGAAAAAGAAATAAAAGTGTCCTTATTCTGTTGGCACTTGACTTGGAGAGAGAAAGAAAGAAAAAAATATGAGAAAATGAAATGTGCGAAAATTTTTTGTAGAACGTATGCTTCTCAAATATAACGTTCACCAAAGAGTTGTAGATTACAATGCGTGCGTAAAAGATTGTTCTTATATAAAAAAGGATATGATTTTGCCATGAAAAAAGTACGAGTTTTTTTTGTGTACGTACCACTGCACTACTATTAGTTTGACTTGGTTGTCATCTCTTGCTTGTAATTCCATAAACTTTCCTCACAAAGTCCCAACCTTCCCTTTACTTTCCAATAATTATCACAACTCGTACATATGAACATGTATATACATGGTACATATAATATATGCACATACACTCAAGGAGCGAGTGTAACTTTGTGCAAGAGGGAACAAAATCGGAAAGTAAGAAAAAAAGAATAAACTTAAGCAGGAACAGCCTTTTTTGCTTTTCAAAGTCGAATCCCTCCTCCATTTACTTGATACTTTTTCTTCTTCCTTTTCTCTTTCTTTTTTCTCTTCTTTCTTTTTCTCCTCTGCTACTATTAGTTTTGCCAGAAGCATCAGACAGAGAAAAAGATCAGGAAAAATTGAAGTCACAGTTGCCGAATGGCAAAAGCCTTTGTGTGCAGAATTAAGTTAAAGGAGAAAGTGGCGCTTCTCCTACTCTCTGATCTCCCGCAACTTTACTCCGATTATATCCATATACTATACAAAAAAGGATGTACATGAAGGATTATATATATATATATATTTTAGCTGAGTGCCATATACCTTTTACACCCCTAACTTTCTCTCTTGCGAAAAAAGTTACGTTTTTTACGTACTCTCACTAGTTCACCTCCATCTCGAGCTTCCTTTCTTGCTAAAATGCTTAGCTAATCTCATCAGCTGCTCTAATCGTAAGACATACCTGTCCTACCTTGCTTGAGAGAGAGAAGAGAAAGCTAAAACACGGCGAACTCTTGAGAGAGAATAGGAAAGGAGGGAGTAGAGAGCTGGAATGGAAGGACATTAATAAATGGCAACGATGCTCTTTTTTATTTAATCTAGTTGCCATTTCTTATAGAGGTGCATATTTTTGCAAGGTGACCCATATTTATTCAACCCAATAAAAGAAGGTCTACAAGAGAGTGGACCCACCCAGAAAAAAACACTGAAAAATACATACATTTTTACCCATTTAGTCCAGGTGGAAAATGTGTACAATATTATTCACTACGAACAGCGTATTATGGTGCAAGAATTGCCTCAAGGTGTAACACTTCAGGAAGAAAAAAAAGTTATGTTGTGAAGCGTCCCTCTCTCTCTTTCTCTCTATCTTTCTCCCTGGACTAACCTAGTTAAGTACTCTGCCAGTTTCCTTCCTTCCTCTCTACCTTGAGTGTGTAGTTAGTAATTTAAAAAGTTAGTAGCAGAAAACAGCAGTTATCGCAGCACATCTGTAAGCACAACAAGGTTTTTTTTCTTCTTGCTCCATGCTAAAACAAAGTCACTTTCGCCTCTTTTGTTGTTGTCGTCGTAGAATACAGCAGTTTGGATCATATGATCACGATGAGGATGCTGTGTTCAACTAGCCTAAGCTTATTTGCTAGTTAAGCTTGATGTTGCGATCACGCCGTCTTTTCAAATTACAGAGTGCTACTGCACGGCGACGGCGATATCGGCAGCATTATGTATACCTTCTTCAAGAGAGATCTGTTTGAAAGGTGGATGTGGATGTAGTCTTATAAGAAGCATATTTCTGTCTCTAACGGTCCAAGCGAAGTGAATGCGGTGTTGTGCTTGTGATTCATGGAAGGAACAACATTCTTTTTCTCTCTCCAGCTTTTCCTCTTCTTTTCTCCCGACTTTTCTTCTTCCTTCATTCTCATTCAATATTTAATAACCCAATTACCCAGCACAAAGTTGTAGTAATGTAATCGTGGTGAAAGTTGTAAGGAGAAAGAGAGCAAAAAGGTATATATATATAAATATAAGGAATCTACGGAAGGAGAAAGAGAGACAAGATATAGCTCTGGAGTAATAATTGCAAAGTGGAAGTCCACTACCTCCATAATATAACACTATTTATGTTTATAGGTATAAAGATGTATGTATGTAACCGGAATGAATATATATATTTAGTGCCACCAGATCAACACGAAACTAGTCAGATTCCTTCCTTCTTTCGTCTTTCTCATTCTTGCATTATTACCCTTTCGGGCGGCACACATGCATTATGCCTCCTCCTCGCCTTATGGTAGTGGGGAAAACCTGATTCAAGAATTTGTTGTACTTTATATGAAGTAATGTAGGACTTGTTTCACTGTCAAATAAATCTTGTACCACTCAACAGTAATTCAACTCTAACACACACTCTCTCTTTTCCCCCTCTCCTTTTAAATGCTGTTATGCTTGCACTACAAATTTATGCTCTTATTTACGGGAAAGAAAAACATTTAAGTATCACTTCCTCTTCTTCTGCACCAGCTACTACTGGATATAGTGCAGTGATGAAGTGAGAATTCGATGCCCTTTTGTTGTACGTGTCTATGCCTAAACTTATGTATGAACAGGTTTTGCTACATACCCTCTAAGCATATTTTTTCTCTTAAAGTCTTCCATGAGAATGGGGAAACAACAAAAAGCTACATATTATGCATAGGGTCGCAGTTTCCTCATCTTTCGCTTTGGTGAGAAAAAGTGACCAACTTTTCTCCCTTTAACCCTTGCCTCCATTTGCGTTTCTCACACTTTCATTTCCCCTAGCTTTTCAAGTTTGCAAAGCAATAGATTATAGGACAACACTTGCTCCGGAGAAAAGAGATATATTTTCTCTAACGCAGCACTGACTGACTGAGTAGTACCCTGAGAACCCATATGGCACAAAACCAAATCTAGAAATCTATTTAAGGAGAAAATAAGTAGAGTTTTAGGGAAAGTTGCCTTTTCCTCTAGTCTGTCACATATACATACCACATCATCCATCTACACTCTTACGCTGTGTACGCATTGTGCATAAGTTATCTTCACGTTGAGCTCGAGACTTGCAAATTTATCTTGTAATTTAGGTCATTCGACAAGAGTTTATAATTACCTGCCGTAAATAAAGTAACACTTTTTTATTATTTTTTCTCCTCCATTAGCCTCGATTTCTCACAGGCGAGAATCATTTTCCTCTTGTGTGCGATGTTACAGGGAGAGGGCAACTTAGGAAGTCAGCTAACATAAATTTGCATTTGAATATGGAAGTGTGTGTGTGTGCTTCCATGTAGATGTGAGATTTCTTATATGCGTACCCAGTCCCAGTACCCGTTGGTGTGAACGGAAAATTGACACGTAAGATAACAAGGAAGCTAACTCCAGCTCCACATTATTCTCCATTAAATTGGACTTTTGTTTGATAAACAAGCTCTAATTTTCTCCAGGAGATCACTTCCTGGAGAAGAAAATTTTGGCGACGCCAAATATGCATATACTACTTTTAGATACCTGGCTGCTGGAGAAGAGAAAGTCTATATAGCTCGTTTTACGACGTGATTGTTTTCCATGGAAGGATCTTTACGAGATCACAAACCACTTCGTATCACCGAGGCTTACTACAAGCTAGTTGGATGTTGGTTTTGAAAGTTTAGCTGAAGGACGAGAAGGAGCAGGAGAAAAGTTTAAATAAGCCAACTGAATGAAAATGTGTCCTTATTATGCTAGTTTAATGAGTGTAGCATTAGCACAACACTTCCTATTTCGTCCGATTCGTACGGTGAAAGTAAAAAGAAACTGAATCCTTCTCTAGATTTTTTCCCAAAATCACACATGCAAAGCAAAGTTGTGCTCGTAAAACTTGTATTAGTTTTTAAGATTTAGCCTTCGCCTTGATAGCTTCTCGAAGTTTTTGGGGTTTGAGTGGGTATGCAAAAACCGCTACAAAAAAATCCGTCTGCCCCATATTCTATATATATGGCCCACATATATCAGACCCGCTAGCAAATCGTACATAAAGCTTTCATTGTAAGTATTTTTCCCGCATGAAGTGGCACTGTCTCATCGAAACAAAGGCTTAGAGGATACATCGAAACTCAGGAAACCGTACAATCCTTTGTTCGAAAGAAAGACAAGATGTATTCTGTCTCTGAGAGATTGTTCTCATCGTATATCCGTCCACTTCCAAAAGAGTTTCTCCTCTTAGCTTTAGATGTGTAATTTGAATGCTGGTGTCATCTCACTCAATGAACGAATGAACATAGCAAGGCCATTAATGTCATTTTGATCCATTCAACGACAAACTTTCATGAAGTCAGTCGTCTTTCTTAAGAGCACGGAAATGTCGAGAGTCGGGACTACTATAACATTATGACATTTGAATGCAAGCCCAATCAAATTGATTTCCTTTTGTGGGGCGGGGTCACCGGTAGTAATACTATTACGAAGACAAGATGTAATACGTGTAATGCTATATACATAACTCGGAATAATAGTATTGAAACTGTCTTGACAGAGACATTACCTGTGGATTTATGAAAGGAAAAAAATAAAATGCGAGAATCCATTAAATCAGAGACGCAGTTTCCGTTATTCTCAGTAGGTATTTTTAATGGCGTGGAGAGAGAGACAGAACTTTTCAAGCTTAGATGATTGAAGACATAACGGAATATTTCTGACAGATCGCATTATGCTCATTAGCTCGTGAATCTGATAACGATAACGTATTGATTTATTATAAATGCCTCGATGCGCAGTTGATATAGAACAGCTTTGAAAGAATGAATATGCTAATAGTAACTTTTTTTATTAAGAGGGAAACTATATCAGCCCAACCCTATAACTTGAACCGAAATCGATGAATAACGAAAGTAAAAAAAGTTGGAAAGATTTGTGTGCGAAAATGCGAACTGATCTCAATGTACAAGTGGGATTGACAAGATGGGTTTATATAGTTTTAACGGGAGCAGTGTACACGATAGTTTCGCTACGACACAATCACTTGGGCAAATTAGGAGTGAAGCTCTGTAGCACCATAAAGCTATAATTTCCAAGTAAAAAGAATTTTTCACTTGACCAACATTGAAATATAGGGAATTGTGTTGAAATGTCCTGTGGTGTCGGTTCACAATTCAGCTGCACACCCAACCCACATGCCAAGGACATCGCTGTCGATGAGGTTTTATTGTTAATTTATTTCACCGCATGAGCACAAGTTTCTACCCGGTCTCATGGGAAATCTAGCATTCCGCTCTCGCAAAATAAAATGTTAATGCTGTTGATGCAATTCGGGTGGTAGTTGTGGTGGTATAGTGTGCCACTCGTCGTGTTGGCTAATTTCTCCCACTCTTCATTTGCAAAAGTGGTGATGTGAGTATCGAACTCGAGCATGACATCCTCTTGAAGACTGGAGCTCGTTTTACATATACACAAACCGTTCACCAAACACTCGCACAACAGTAAAACTGTGCTCCTTATACGCACTCACTCTCTCAGTATCCACATAAATGGATGAAATGAATGAGATGGCGATGAGAAATTAAGCCTACTTTTCCACCGTTAAGAGCACATATACATAAATACAAACGTGTACAACCAATTTCGCATATGTGTAGCCCAATATTTGTCATGTATGAGGAGATGGAGCATTGAATAATCAGTTGTGCATGCCTCCAGTTCCCACAATTGATTAGGCACATGCATGACAAGGAACAACGTAAACTGCCGCAGAGGTACCGTTTTTTTACTACTTTCACACAATTTGACATGAAGCTCTCCCCATACATTTCTATATATCGTGTGTATATTATGGCCGACGAGACTGATTCTGATTGTGAACATTTTCCCTTTCAATAACAATTTATATTGATAGAGCTGTAAAGATACATGCATGTTGACTTTGTCATGCTATACACATACACGATAGTTTACTCTAGGAATACCTATGAACATGCTCATAGGTAGAGAGAAGACATGTGTAAGTTTATATTTGTTTAAGGCACTACACATGTACAAAGGGCAGACGAGAACATTTTCCTGTTCTCTATTTTTTGGAGTAACCTCTCATCGTTTCAAATACCCAGTATATTTCCCAGTCCACCAGACTCAGTTAAGAGTCATCAAAAATCGTCTCTCCGGTTCACCTGCTTCCTGTTTAACCATTAAAATCGATCTCAATTTTTCTTTTTTTCTCTCTCTCTCTTCCACCTTTTCCCTAGAATGTAGGTCCATTATTTTCAGGGTAGTTTATTGCGTTGCTCATCGTGAAAAATATGGGGTTTCAAAACAAGCCATGAATTTTTAACGGTTATTTCTCGTATCTCATTGCAAATGTAATGATCGACGAGGGCAGAAGGCAGAACCGAATTTCTTATTTGAAAAAAGGAGAAACTGCTACCGTGTGCACACACACACATGTGCTTCATTTACCAGACTAGATATGTACATAAAAGTGTGCGAATAAAGCCGCGTGTATGTATTTCAATTCAATTCTTCCATGGGAAAAACGTCTGGAGGAAAGGGGAAACGGTGTACACCGATCCAAAAACTTCCAGTTTGGTCTGGTGCTCACTTCCCCTGTAAACTTAGGCTAGATTACATTTAATATACATAATATGCATTTACCAATGTTGAAAAAAGAAGACTAGCTCCTCTATATATATCATCAGTGATGCATCATGCATGCCAGGGAAAAAAAGCTGACGGGAAGTATCGAAATTGATTGAAAGGGTATATATCCATCCAGAGTATGGAGCATTACGATACACAAGAAAATTATTATCTATCTCTATTTGTATCGTGCGTGGAATGAAGAAAATTCAGAAAAAAAGCTTTCTCTCTCTCTATTGCTTCTCCTCACTATTTCTTCTTCTTCTTTTCTCTCCGTGTATCTTACGTCAGCACTCAACTGCACAAACTAGATAAATAGTATGTGCGGATGTTCTTTTATAACTTTTTTTGCTCCTCCTGTCCCTGAAACAGCAGAGTACTGTGTAAGCTGTTTCCTCAAACAGATCAAAGAAATCAGATATATATACATGTACATACTCATGATTGGATTTCGTTTTTTTGGCAAATAAAAGAGGCTCTCTCGTGAAGTAACTGATCTCATCGAACCAACAAACAAGTTTGTCTTTCCGGGAAAACCCTATACCACAAAAAAGCCACATTTACCAATTCCAGATACGTTTTCCCCCGAACTGACTGTATATGTGGTGTGCACATATATGTGGCATTCTTATCCCTTGTTAGCGGAGAGTACTACATTTAAAATGCTTAAAATTGGTTCGTTGTTGTACCTTGTAGCTATTTGTTGAACACGTTTCGTTGTGCATAAGTAGAGAGGAATGTTTGTGAAAGGTTATATGTTATTTGGCATACTTGACTCGTCAAAGCAAAATGCATGATTCGCAAAATTGCACAGAATTCATTCCAATGAAGCTAGCTTATTCGACGATAATTCAAGAAAAATGGAGGTGGCTTTTAACAGTGAAAGGGAAGATAGGAAATCAATTCAGCCATGGACCTCAACTTTCACCCTTCACGGTTTACCAAACACGTATAGGATGTGGGATTCGCAATGAAAGGAATTCATAAGTGTAAATTATATATTGTGGTCATGTGTGTTGTGTTATAGATTGGAAAGTTTGCTTCGCTTTGGTACAAATAGTAATTACGTTATATAGTGGACTACAGTAATACAATCATGTCAGAATTATTTGAAAGTGAAAGCATTCTCGGGAATTGTGTAACAGCAAAAGATTGTGTAACGTTCATCCGTTGTGGGGGTTGGTTGTCAAAGTCGTAGAAAAACTCGAGAGCCGATGCCAATTTAACTGAATCGTGAATTTTATTCTGAGTATTTGTGTCAGTGCTGGCAGGTCATTGCCATTTGTGGTTCCTATGAATTTTTCTAGGGCCACCGTCTATTTCCACTGCAAGTTTTCCACAAGAAACTGAAGATTTATTACAGTGATAAGCTTTATAATTAATTTCAATGGCGAGATTTTTAGTTATGACTCGCACGTACTCAAGTACTCCAACGGAAATGCGGGAAACAATTAAGTAGTTATATTGGAGGACGGGGGAGAAAGTAATGGAAACGAGAATCAGCTACAATAATTACCCAACTTGTGCTTTCTCCCTTGTTGCGAAGATGATGGAAGCAAAAGTAAAAATCATGATTTGTCCTGTGCCAAGAACCTTTAATTGAGTTTCAAATAGTGCTTAACTTTGTGAAAAAAATCGTATGCGTCTACAGAATAGGAAAATAAATGGATTACTGGCTAGAACTCTTAAACGCGCTGCAATATACGCCGTGTGTTTTACTTTCATTCTTCGACTGCCATGATTTGCAGAAGGAAAACATGTAGAGGGAAAAAGCTCGTAGCACACTCTTCTTCTGTTCTTCTCTCCTCTCTACTTCGAAAACTGTCTCCGGGAAGGGTGTGTAGTAAATAATGGAAGTTGGTATAAATGACGATGGCATGTGTATGTTACCAAGTCGTCGTAAATAAAGCTTTTTTCCGCTTGTGTGTGCTAATCTCATTCTTTTTCCGTTATTTTTCTACTCGAGCTCAATCAAGGGTACTCTCCGAACGTAAATCCGATTATGAAGTTGGCTCCTTGCTTTTGTTCCAAGACTTGTGTGTGTGTGTGGAAGTGACGGAGGATTTCAGAAATCCCAAAGAAAATAGAACGAGCGCAATAGAGTGTATCACGGTAATGATCAAAGTTAGACTGCTTTAGCTTATCGAACATGGCATACTCTCGTAGTGTGTGTGCACACACAAGTAATACGTAATCCTTTGTTGACGCGCTGCAAATGCTTCTAGAGAAAGTCCTAGCTTTTGCATGCTTTTTCTCCTCAGTACAACCAAAAACATGTGAGGAAGAAGGTAAAAATTATAATAGGATTCGCGAGTTGGAAAGGCGTAAAGGATTTTATGATTATTACAAGAATTCAAGTTAGACGAAGGAAAAAGTGAAGACTCTACCACTGTACGATAGTATGGAGCAAGTTAGCTTTTTCACGATAGCATATCGTAATGCTTAATAAAATACGTCATACTCACCCACATTCACACAACAAAAATAGACGAAACACAACATTCCAAAGATAACTAGCCATTAGTAGAATCGAGACATATTGCAACTTTATTTGTGTTGAATATGTTCAGACTCATTAAAGAATGTGTAATATCTGGAATATGTGCTACGTGAGGACGTGTGGGTTGTAGGTGGTGATTCGAAGGGCGTTCAGAACGTGGGCTAAAAATACACACACACACGGACCCTTCACTGATGGATCCCATACGACTCACTTGTGCCAATAATTTATAACGTTACGTGACCTTAGTATCTGACGAGTGACGTAGAGAGTTGTTTATAGATTTGTCTTCTTCTTTATTATACGAACCTTAATAGATTCTTTATAGATATTCAGAGGGACAAATATAAAGCCTTTCTTTGCACTGCATATTTCGTGCGTGCAACAACATTGCAACTAATGACCAATCCAAGTCTTATGTGTCCACTATTGAACATTCATGAAATTGGATCAATTCTATTTTCGTGTGAACATTGGTGTTCCAAGTTGTCAAACATGATTCCTTATTTATACTTCAACTCGTCGGAAGTGCAGACATGGTCGTTTTTAGATCAGGAGTTGTTGTCAAATGCTCAGGAATAAGGTATACCTAAAGTTGTCTGTTTTCAATCAAAATACGTCGTATATGCATGCACTCGCTAGAATAATACCAATTAGGTACAAATTCCACATAACCTGTGCTTTGTTAGTTTTCACGTGAGCTGTCACGCTCTTCTTGTTCCCAGCACAGTACAACACGTAAAACAAGTATCATTCCATCACATCAGCAGAGGATAGAAGATTGAAGCAAGTTTTCATAGTATAAATAGCTGTACGTTCTCTTCACATATAGTCCATTTTTTACTTTTGTCCATATACCATCTTACCTGGAGAAAAATGAATAGATCCTTACGCAATGTGCAGCCAGCCAATGTTATTGAAGGAAGGAAGGACCGCAAGAAGCAAGCATTATTTCACTGTTCTTGTTATTTCTTTTAAGTTACCTCCCACCACCAATGACTTCTTACATCCATATGTGCCGCATATCCCTGCAGTTCTTCTTATCCTCTTCTGTGCTTCATAAAGCTTAAGGAGTAGCCATGTGTTCCGATACATTAAAACCGGTCCAGTTAGAAGTCTAATGTTTTTTCCACTCATGAAAGTACATCTTAATGTGCTCGTTTTTGGTAATAATACAATGTGGTTTGGTAAACCTCTCTCCGTCTCTCCTCGCCTTCCCGTTCTTCTCCTTCCTGAGTATTAAGCTCTTGCCTAAAAAAGACTTCAGGAGAGAGATCGAAAGGAATTGAGAGCTATAGTCTCTAGACTAGAAGACCTTCTAGCTTTGTGTGTGTGTCCGGGTAATTGTTCACATCAAACACTGGCACGAGTAGCAACTTAACTAGGTAAAACAGAGAAACAGAAAGATCGCTTGGGCAAAACATACGCTTCAATAAGTAAAAAAACAGCGGAAAGTAACGTATTATAACAGTTGAACAAGAGAAAATATAACAAAAATATATCTGATTGTACTTAAAGCAAAAAGGTTAGATATGTACCTATAAACCATGTATAGCAAGTTTTAAAGGAACATCATGAAACAAATGCGTAGTAAAATGAGAACTGTAAGTTGCAGAAAGGGATAGCCATATTTTACCATCTATAAACTCATCTTGGTCAATGGCATTCGCTCAGCTAAAAAAAAGTACATTAAGCTTTCATATATGAAGGCTTTTGTTAAATCGGCTAGGATTCCACTGACTTGAAATATCTTGCCTTCTCTCTTACGACAACTCACTCCCATTATCTACGTCTTCTGAAGAAGCCCGATGTGTTTTTTCTTAAATGTAGTATAAAAATAGTTCTTATTTTCCCCCCGATGGTGAGCAAGTTAGAATGAAAAGGCAGAGAGAAAGTGTGGTGATTAGGTGCAATATATCACTAGGAAAAAAGAGGAAGATCTCTATACAAAGCGAAGGAAATACAGTAAAGAGTGCTTTCTCTCTCTCTCTCTCTCGTCTTCTTCTTTCTCTCTCCTTGAACTCGTGAAAAATGCGGCCAAATATCTGTGGGTTAAAAATGATGAACGTCTTAACAGAAAAAAAACCTGCTAAATCCTCATCTCATATTTGTGAAATGTATGTATAAAGATGCATACTCTATACGATACGTTTATCCACTTCCATCACCACATACACACACACGATTCAAACTAAAAGGAGAGGAACAAGGTAGACTCGTCCAGAGCGAATAAGTCTTCTTCCACCTCCATTAGATATTTATTGCATGTGAAGACGAGCACATGACCTCGATATCTTCCACTTCACCATCTTCCCCTCACAAAAATACTAATATCAGGGGGACTCTTAGTTGGTTTGGTTGGTTTGGTAGGTATGGTCGTACTTGCAAAAAATGTTATACAATTCAGTACAAGAGCTCATCATGCAATTGATAAGAGAGAGAGAGAGAGAAGAGGTGAGTGGTTAGTGTAGGAGGATATAAAAGGGGGTTGTATTGTATTTTTTTCTGTTTTGGCTGATAGCTTTCTCACTGTTCCTTCAATTTCCTTTATTTCTTAATATCGGAAGAGGAACGGCGAACGGTGAGAAAGACAAATCTTCCGAGAAGTTTGGAGCCATGGCCAATCGGATAAATAGAAAACAGTTATTTGAGGAGAGAGGATGATTCGATATATTTACTCCATCCATCCTACTATTCTCTCTGCTGTTTTTGCATGAATCCGCAACATCAAGCCCAGAGCTATATATTACATCTTATTTTACAAGAGTGCATACAGACATGAATTAGTAGTGACAATGAAAATCCTTCTAAAATGAGTGTATTTTCATATATCCCCTTATTTTAGAGTACTATTTTTGACATTTCGTCGTTTGACAGTTGTAGCTTCAGTGCACCCCAAAAACGTTTCTGTCACAGTCAATGCCATCCCATCACACTATCATCACTTGTCTTAGACTAAACCTACTTTCATTCTCAATAAATTATGACATTTTTATCGATGTAACTCCAGACCAGACTGTAGACCTAAAAGTATGACCTGTGCTTGTGCTATATTGCCACCGCTGAAGTGTCTGCTCGGCAGTCGCATTTTATGTGAGTGGTGGATGAAGACTATTTTCTTAGAGGTTTAAAAAAACTCTTTTTTGGCAAGATATTTCACAGTTGAGTAGAAACCATCACATACCAACAAGCCTTTTTTACGTTTCGTACCATCACACACACACGCTCTTTTCACTGTAGATACTCGTACTGACATGCATTTTCTCTCTTTTTGAGACTACTTCTTCCTTCCTTTCAGTGCCTATTTTTCTTGTCGATTTTCCTTCACGTCTCTCCAACACACATATATTTTTCACTCTGACTTCTTGTAAGATCAGTCATAGAGTACATTGTGACAGAAAAGAAAGTTTTTTTGTGTGTTAAATGCTTCGTGCTTTCTTTCTCCTTGTGGCTGACTCCTTTTGGAATCGAGGAAGTGTGTTACATACTATTACGGTGTGAGTGAGGAGAGCAGCTCAAAAATCCCCTTTCAAGAATTTGAGTGTGTTCTGCCGATACGGAGCCAAGAAAACCTCTAGATATCACAATCAAACATTCATGCGAAAACCAGGCGGTAACGGCTTTGTCAGGACCTTAATCCTTTCTTAGAAAATTGAAGTCGGTGTGGGAATGGAAAAGTGGCTCTTTCCAATCAACTAGGCTTTGTTGGAAGAAGAAGGTATATATTTTCTGCGAAAAAATACGCACTGATTCAATATCTGACGGATGATGCTTCCCATTATTTTGATTTAAGCCCTCCACCACATACAAACATGCTATTACCCTTCCTGCTTGGAAGTGAAGGAAAAAGTCCTCGTGCAGTCCTCAATTAATTGCTCTGATCGAAGGCGAAATGAACCTATGACAAGTAATAGAGGACTCGAAATGGTACTAATTGTGGTGCCCCAGGTGGGATAATGTCATAATACTGGATCCTCTTAATCTTAATAACTTTTCACTAGAATCAATCTGTAACTACTCGCTCTTTACACATTGATTTTAAGTTTTTGAAACATCTTTCTGCTAAAAATCCCTTTCCCGTAAAATCCAGGGAAGTTTTCCAACTTTTTAAATCCTCCAGTTTTGTATTTGCACATGTGACATGTGTTATAGCTAATACATTATTCACAAAACTATGAATTCCTTGACGCTGCGCGCGGCGCATTTAGCTCAGGCGAAGAACATTGTTGATGTTCCCTTTGAAGTCACTCGTGCATTCAAAAACAAACAATTACTCACTTGGGGTGCCCCTCAGAGTAGAATGCGCAGTGAGAAATGAAATCAAGAATAAACAATTTTCGTTTGCATTCAAACGCATAAGCATAAGCACCACAGCCGATTTTCTTCCAACTTTCCAGTTCAGCCAATATTTAGTAACAGCTTTTAGAAAACTCTTTTTTTTCCTCCGGAAAAAAGGCCATCGCTTTAGTTGAAGTAAAGGAGAGAGAGAGAAGAAAAGTTTTTCTTCCACTTCTTCATTTCCATCCAGTGAAAAAGTGGAGGAATAGTGAAAGTGAAGTGTTAGTAAAGAAAAAGTATTCTTTGCTCGCTCGCACACGAACAAGTTGAGATTGCATAGCATTCTTTTGGCTAAAAAAATAAAAATCATACCGTGTAATAGGAATGTCTATATAGTTGTAGTTACATAAAAGGAGAAATCTAGAAAAAGCAAGTTTAAGGCAGATAAAGAGTCGTCCATAAAATAGTCGACAACTTCATGCTACAGTTTCAGTCGGAGTTGCACGTACATATATATGCAAACATACATTTTTCTTTTCCTACATGAAGCTCCAGAGGAAAAGGATGCACAAGTTGAGAAGAAGAAGAGAGAAAAAACAAAGAAAACTATCACAGCTTTTGGCGAGAAAAACAACGTGGGATCTTAAAAATTAGAAACGCACCAAACTCATTTGTTCACGTCTTGATCAATTCAACAATGCATTTCTTATCAGCTCCCTTTCTCCTCTAGTGCCCAACAGCGAAAGTAGTTTATCTAATTTCCCCCAGTATTTCTTCAAATGTTATTCATTCGCAGGAGTAGCGGAACAGAAAAAAAGAAGAATAAATGTGTGCACTTTTTTACTCAACTGTGGCACCCTGAAACTGAATAGGAATGTACCTACGCGTACATATGAAGGTAACGTATATCTTTACAATTTTATGCGACTTCACTTTCCTCTTCCAACATATCCGTCCGAAAACTTTATGTAGCAGGCCAAAGGCAAAACTATCATCATATTACCTTAATGTTTATATGTAGAATTCCTTTTATATAACAAAGTTTGCCCATTCCCTTTGACTTCTTTGACTAAATGTGTAATGTGTGTGTATACAAGTGTAACTTTCATATTACCAAAAATACGACTGATGGTAACACATACGTTTGTAAATGTGTGGATATGAATCTATTTATTTTTGTACAAAGTCAGTAATTTCAAGCAGAATGCAAACAAACGTCCTGGATTTATTCACTCTGCAATGAAATTAGCTTTCTCCTGGCAAAAATACAAGAAAATATGGGAGCGGAGCATGAGAATAAGGAAATCTAACGCGGAGAAAACATCAACAGAAAAAATGTTCGTAGAAGTGAGGATATAATTTTTTATTCTAACTAACCATTATATGTATGTGTATATACTCGTTATGTATGTTCACAAAGAAGAGAGGAAAAGGGAGAAAGCGTGATTCCAAATTTTTTTGCTTCGAACATGAAATGGTGATGAAATGAAACGGGAATGAGATGTAACGTCTCAGAAAGAAATTCGATTTTTCCTCCAGTCATAATGTAAGTTGCTTCAGGGATCAGAAAATGAAAGTTGATGTGAAACAAGATAATGGATGTTTTCAAAACATGTTTCTATTTTTCGTCAGTTTTATACTGAAAGAATCGGAGATACTAATAGGCTAAAATTATAGTAAAACGACAAAAATAAACAAATCGTAGAATCATTATAATATTGTACGTATTATTCAACCAATAGTGAAAGAGAATTCCATCGTTATGAAGATTTTCGGAAATGTCGGCGACGAATTTAGGTGCATAGGGCGTGCATTGACTCTTCTCAAAAGTAGAAATCTCACCGAATCTGGATTACATTCATAAATATTTCCTCTTCAATCCAAAACTATAAAAATTGACCAAAACGTTTCTCACTCTGAGACTGAAAAATGTAGTTATTCCTCCAGTTTAGAGTGCGACGAACGTAAGAGCTTTTCCTGATTTTTCTCCCCTTGAAACTCACAAACCTGTCAACTATGATAGTTGAGAAGGGAGACGAGGGTATTGAGTATAATATTATGGTCTACTCAATAAATGTGACTCCTTTTAAAGTACTGCTTACTATACTACCCAACCCAAGCTAGAAACACCACATCCACCGCACAGAACGCAGCCTGTGCCATTTTTTACCACACGATGATAAAAGCGTTTACGTCAAGCGTCAAGTGTTACAACCCGTCGTTTTGCAATGTGATGCTTTTACCGAACCCTTTGATCATTTGTCCCTGTTTTCCAATTCATGACTCCGTTAGCTTTGTTGGTTTTCAAGTGTTTTTCCATTAGGTTTCATTCGTGCATGTCGTTGGTTGCCGGTATAAAAATGCTACTCAAACATAGACGTCTGGGTAGTTTCCATTCTTTCGCTACTTATGGAATTCGCAAGAATGAATATTCACCCAGACTTACAATTTTAACTTAGTGCCTTTTCGGCCTTGAACGTGAAAAACTCTGAACTGCCAGACTGCCACCACCTCTGACCAGTTAACAATATCGCAGTATTTACAACAACCTAATCCGTATCATAGTCAACACGGTTCCTTACAACATCGAAGAAACCAAGAACTAGAAATTTGAAATATTCTAGTGTCAAAAGAGGTAACCAAACCTTCTCCCGTCTAAATGCATTTTGTAACTTGAGAAGATTTTACTTTCCCCACACGTTGAGTCTGAAGAGAGTGTAACATGTAACACAATGCTTCCATTCATTACGGAAATTGAATGACTTAAATGGGGTGGAATGCACTTACTTGAAGAACCCAATAACTATATTATTATTAACTGCATAAATGGATCAGTGCAGTAGTAAAGACAGACTCCATTTCGGCATCATCAACTCTACCCTCCACCCTCTTTCGTACGATCATCGTCTTTAAGTATAATATGGGAACTTTCAAAAGAAATATGGATTACTGTGTGTCGAGAGTCTAATATTGCGCAAAAGTGAGTGGTGATATGGCGAGTGTTAATGGTAATCCCCGCTACTGCCATCCTCCCTTCAATGATACGATAAGCCTGATATCAACAACCTAAAAGTAATATTACTAATGTGTTCCTAACAGCTTCCTAAAAGCATGTATATACTACCTACTTAAACATCTATGGGTACATGCACATAACCATACACAGTCATCATGTCATGGTGGAGTAATATATCGGAGAGCCCTCCTTTAAAGCACGAGATTCGGTCGGCATGCTGCAACGACAAAAACTTTTCTCCCCCTTCCCATTTACTCTGCAATTTGACGTAATGAATGTTGGCAGGGGTGGAAATCCGGAAACTGATGGGAGATCGGGAGCACATCGGCTTTTGGCAATGAACAATAGGTATCATTGACAGGGCAATTGGCTTGAAAACTCGGGGATGAACCCACAAGTCACATGCTCCGTTCTGAAAGTGGAAATGCGTGCGTATGTGACGTTATATGCATATATACATGTTCGTTACTCACTCATCTCATACTCGAACCGCAGATTTTTTTCCTCATCCTTGTGTTTTTTTGACTGAATCGTTGCATTCTTGCCCTGCCCTGGTGAGTTCGACGGAGGAGAGATAATAACCATTTGGAAGGGGTAAATGAGCTGGATGACTTACAAGAGATTAACTTTGGAAATTTCTTTGACATTACATTTTCCCTTTGGGATATACCTATAATATATTGCATATGAACCGATAACTGCCTCTAACTCTAATGCAGGATATAACGATTATTTGAAAAGAGGAATGAAACGAAGCAAACATTTTTTTCTTTCAAGCATATCCTTTTCATTTTCCCCTCATGAGCTGACTCTAATGGTTTTATGATGAGTTTACATAAAAATCTTTATTTGCAGTTTCCGTTTTTCTATGTCGATCAGTTTTCTGTTGTGTGAACATGTATTTTGTATTTACCACTTTTTTGTATCTCCAGCACTCTTTCATGGTCATGAGTACAATATAAGTAGTCCTGTAAACCGGATTCACATGACGCGTGGAGTTGGAGCTCGAAAATTGTGCAGCCTTCGACCCACATATCAGATCGAATCCCAGTCGACAATGGAATAACGTGACTACCACTGGAATCAATCATCATCAAGCTATACTTTTCCTTCAGTGAACCACACAGTTCACCTCTTCATAATCAGATTTCTGCGTCACCTGCGATCAAGGTTTGACAGGCTTGAAGGGATAAGTAGGACGTTGGCCCAATGCTGCAACAAAAAAAAATTATAGCTGCCTCAAAAAGCAACTGTGTCATTATGTCCTCTTTACGCCAAATTATTCCAAGGTATTACTCTTTATGGATTATATGTACATGATGCCTGTCTTGGTTTTGTTAAGTATCCCAACTTCCCAACCCAAGTATAATACAAATAGAATATGGATATATCAATGAATCAAGCTAATACAAGTGTATTTGATTCACAAATGTCGCTTTGAAAAAGAAAAACATTTTGGTATCTATTTTGCAGAAGAAAACTTTCAAAAACACTAACGATAAGTGCAGAGGTATAGCTGAGAGCAATATCTTTGTCAGGTCTAGCGAACCGAAGAAAGGAGAATTAAGATTCCTTTCAGGGAAGTATACGCTCCTTAAAGAAGCACACAAAAAGTATGAGCTAAACTTTTACGCTACGTGCATCGAAAAGAATACAGAAAAGTTAAATTGACTTCCGTGCATAAACCAGTAGTGTATCGAAGTTCTAAAGAATGTAGAACATTACATCATAAGGATTTTCCCATCATATTGCATTCTTCTACAGATACATCATACAAAAGATATACCTACGTACTGCAAGGAATTGGGGGAAATGGCTAAACGAGTCAAAGTTAAGTGAAGAGAATCTTTTGGAGCTTGAAGAAACCAAACTGGAAGGAAAAATTCTTTTCTGGAGCTTGACAGGAATCATTCATCTTATGGTTATTTATGTCATCACATCATGTGCCAAAATGCTTTCCGTTCCTTGCCTACTTATCCCTTTCCTGCTGGAAAATAAAAGGGCTTTACAGCGAACAAACGGATCACGGATCAAAGGACATGATCACGCGAGAGGAAAAATATTTTTGCTGACCTAATCCCGTGAGATAACTTTTGACGCATGAACATTTACTTTTGGGATCGGCGCTATACCTGACGAAGAGATGCTTCCGCTTCTCAAACTCGGTTCAGTTTTGTTTTCAAGTTTTCACAAAATTTTCTGTTTTTATGGAATTTTTCTGTTAGTTACACTCTGGAAAATCTTGAACTACTTAACTGATTATGATTAGGCTAATACAAACAAAATTAATCGACGTTCCTGATTACATGAAAAATGAAACACGTAAAAATCCATTTCTCTGAGGCGTCATCATTACCAAATTGGTAAAAGGTTTCTCCAATTTGCAAACAGGAAATAATATGTGTTCCCTGTCAAACGTCAAAATGCATCAAACACAAAAAGGTACATCATTTCGCAAGTTTTGCCATTAAAAGCTCACTCAGAAACACTTTATTAGCAAAGCAATATATAAACATTAGATGTCAAGCATGAAGCATACTGTTTTCAAATATTGGTCACGTCATGCACCAATCAGTCTTATGAAGCGTATATATATTGACCAAATATCAAAAAAATTAATGGCCAACCCTCGCCCTCCACTCCATGTCCAGTTATTTACAAAGTAGTCAATATAGCAAATACATATATGTGGTTAAAGCAATTCTAAAAACAACTTGATCTCTTACAAATAAATAAGCGTACACATTTATTGTAAAAACCCCCTTCGAGGAGAATAGATGAAAAATATATGAAAGTAAACCACTTCCACAACAAATGCACACACACAAGTCAAGATAGACTTTATGAATAGGGAAGAAGTACAATATTGTGTAGACTTTTCCACACACGAATCAATAACAGTAAGTTGAAATAAAGCATTTTATTCTGACAATAATAGGCAGGCAAAGCACGCACACCCAAACGCAGTCCAAAAGGTAGTGAGTTGTGAGATATAATGTAGTGAGAGAGAGAGTCGTCGAGTGCACAAGAAAGCATGTCCATACAAACACATCAGTCAGAGCAGAGAAGAAGAGAGAAATAGGGACAAGGAAAGCATAACAAAAGCATTTTTTTCTTCTATTCTCCCTTTTCCTCATGTAACTTTCCCATTACATCACAGTTTCTCTTGTCTGTTTTGTTGTATTGCAAGTTGACAAATATAAAATACTTGAACTCATACAAAAAACGACTTAAAGTGTTGTTAGAAACAGCTCATTGGTGTGTGTGTGGTTGGTTGTGGTGGTGTACATGTACACAAGTCGAAAATAATATGTGTGTACCGCACCAACCAGAGAAAATAAAAGCAAAAAATATACGTAAACGTTCGTAGCTGTCTGTCAAACGCTGCTTTCATAATAGAAAATCTGAAACACGAGAGGAGCATACATATTACATGCACCGCGCGCCACAAACATCATCCAAAAAAATCCTTCTTTTTTTTGCTTGGCAGACCGATAAAAACAGCTACGCTGGAGAAAGAATAATACAAAGAATTTATTTTCCGCTGAAAATATAGTACATTTTGCTTGGCCAAGCTGGATTTGACGTGGAGTCCATTGATGGAAAAAGAGCACTTTCTCTCTTGGTTTCTTCCTCATTTCTCAAAATGCTACTTCACCTCCTTCACTTCTTATGGGACAGTGCCTATTCATTCTATTTTTGGGGAAAGCAGCCTCCACACTCTGAGAATGTGTGTGTAATCGCATCCATTCTTCTGTCTGGCTGTCCGCCGTGATACTCTTTGTATATATCTATCTATACCTTTTGCAAAATGTACGAACACTCCATCTGCTTCCTATTACTACTCCCTGGAAATGAGAGAAAGCATCTAGAAAACTGCCTGCTGGTCCTGTTTGTGTTCACACTGATCTCTTCATCCATTCGGAATCCTCTGACGGCGTCTCAAGTAAGGGTATTAGTGTGCCCTAGTCTTTTTGAACGTCTTTTAACCAGGCCCCAGCACTCTACGCCGTCTCGATCACCCACCAATACGACACACAAGAAGTCAATGGGATGAGCATGTTCCGAAATATATATAATATATATGTACAAAATCTACACCAACTCTTTCCGTTTTATCCAAAGGAATACTTGTAATTTGATACTGCACGAGGATATGTCAAGTTGTGTTACTGCAATACCTTTCGGAGACAGTGCCAACACCAAAGTCTGGCGAGTGAGACGATCCTTTATTATTGTATTATGGCATTTCTTCTACACATCTAGTACCCAAGATTTGATTGACTATAAAAGGTTTCGTTTGGACATACCATGGAGCATCCCTCAACTCAAATCACAACATACATATGAGTCCTTCCAGTCAAATAGTAATAAGTTTATTTTATGTTGTGGTATTTCATGAGATACAGTTTCACCAATAAATTAAAAACTCGTCTTTGCCTTTCTGTAGGGAGAAATGCAGGTACAGAACATGCTTTTATTACCGTTGCCTTGAATGTGAAGTCAATGTGTGTCTTTAAGATAATGCGATCGCGATGTCTGTTTGGCGATCATAGCACAGCTCAGCTCCCCCAGCTTACCTTTTTCTTTTCATTTCTACAAAAATGTGTTCGGGCTGCGGAATCGTTTGGGATTGGTTGCACTCACAGGGTTTAGGTTCTTGGGTAAGCTAAGGATGGATTGCTTTCGTCTTTGTCGACTAATGTGGAATGGCATGTGTCTCTCAATGCTGTCGGCTTGTAACCTCATACAAACGTCAACAGCATAAGTTTACTGAATCCTTGCTTCATAAAGTGAATTAGATTAAAGGAGAGTTGTTCCCCACATGTATATGCCATTATGCCATATAAAGTATATAGCATGGATACACATGCAACCAAACAAATAGATTCACTTTATACTTTCGGTTGGGGCGGAAATTTTTTCCTGCCTTTTCTTTGTTAAACCGCCTAGATAATTTCCTGTGAACTTCTTTTCCAGAAACGCATACCTACTTGACCGCAGCTCCTGCTGGCTCAGATATGTCATTCGCAGTATACCCTCACCACGACCCTAATGGACTTGTGGAGGAGGGTGTGAGCCCTGGTATAAATCAACGCTTTTCCTTCAACGTAATGCACCAAGCTTCATACAAAAATGTCCAACGTTGGGTCCACGATATGATATCAGGGTTACTGAAAACTCGGAAAGTTTCTATTCATATCGGAGTATTCTCATATGAGCTTTTACGAACCACTCAAGTGATCGCTTATGTTTTTTTTCTGACGGTAGAAAAGTAGCATAATATTCCAACATGTAAATATGTAATGTTTGCAGGAAATAGTAAAATGATATGAAACACAACTATCTCGATATGTTCAAGTAGAAGATGAAACTTTGTCAAAGGAAAATATTTTAGAGAAAACACACGTGCCCATGTAACATAGATTTTTACCTGGAAGCTGCAATTACAATGATTGTTACCGGTGGATGGATTTCTCGCCTGCCGAAGACAATAAAGCATATTTTTATTTAATGGTTTAGTCGCCAACTGTGGGTGTGCTTGTGTCTGATAATGATATGATTACTTTAAATCACACAATAGCGATAAAAAGTAGCGATATTGTTGCATTGTATTCGTCACGTCCAGCGGTCACACACAGGCTGATTCATCGAAGGGATGGCCAAATAAAACCAATCAAAATCCGAAATCGTTTTAAAAAAGTGTAAAATATAATTTAGCTCGCACAAAACATATAATTTGTCTGTTCCATGTTTATAGTTATCATCGTCTTATTTAATGTCCATCGATCATCGTTTACAGTCTCAAAGTATACGGTATTTTTGTCTGATCTAAAATGCTACCACAAACATTTACTCAATTTTAGTGTAGGACACAACACACCCATACATACACCATGCACACGTCGTAGCAGATAGGTAAACCATGAAATGAAATGAAAACCATCACAAAAGGATGATTTATGCTTTTGTATAGATTGAAACGAAAGCGAAGTAAGCACCATGTTTCTACGTGTGGGCACTTCTATTTGATGTTCTGGATTTAAGATAATGAAATGAAAGTGACGCCTGACCACGGAAAAGTCCCGTAATGGAAAAGTCATATCGCAACAACTTCATATAAAACAAACTGATCGAGAATAGTATAAGTATCTTGGTTTAAGTTCCACTGTTGAAATTACATGAGTCACCTGAAAATGTGAGTTTTCTTGGTGGAAAGTTTCAACACACAAACCATCAGAACGAAATATTATAAAAATATACAATAAAAATAAAATACATTTGACTTCATATCAAGATCAAGATATCAAGAAATGCATACCTTCAACAGTCGCATCCCACACCCACAAACACATGCCTGCATGTAAATATGAATTAATTCAAATTCCACAAAATATAATTCATTTAAAGCTACTAAATATAAAGTTTCAAGTTTAGTTGGCAAAACAAGAATGAAGTCGTTGTGTTTGTGTGGAGATGAAATCGGAAAACGACATAAATTTTAATAACCCCATCACCGAAGCAAGAAACCCATAAAAGGAGTTAATCGACTGAAGAAACGTGCCTCAACAACCCCCATCAGCATTTATGTACCTCACTACGAGTATATTTAGAAATTTATTAAGTCATTCTTCATGTTTCCACCACTTCCCACTACTACCCGCAGCGTGTGTTATATGTGGAATCATAAACCAGACGGTAACAGCATGACAGTTTACTTCACACGATCACAACAGCCTTGGGAGATGAAATACTAAGTCCCATATAACTTGTTTTTATCGCAAATAATTCTTGTGTCTTCATCATGATTTAAGGTACCTATACAAAAACGTGGATGATGATACACATTACATCGTAATCGTACCTTCATACTTTTGTTTATCCAATCCAAACACTTCAGCAAAAACCAGGCGAAAACCGAATAATTTATACATCTATTGAGCAACATAGATCTTCAAAGATGCATTCCCAAGAGTCATGTTGTGTTATGATGGGAGCTCTCTCATTTAATGTGTCATGCAAAAAACACGATGAGAAATGGAGGGTGTATATATATGTGCACTCCCCGATTCTGAGTTGCTCTCATGTGAGAGCACTTTATTACGTATGTGCGTAAATGTACATGGAGAAATAAATGATGGAATCCAACGAGGGTACATGTCAGGGAGTAAAGTTGAAATTGAGATGAGTGAAATCGCTGAGAGCACAGAGATCCATTCGTGTTAGAGGATTTTTCACTCTCATCCCAAGGAACATGGCTCATCAATCCCGATTTTTTAGAGAGCTAACACCCCCGTCAATCTATTACAAAGGATCCATAACTTTAATTTGATTGGAGGATAAAGCAACTTTCTCCTTCGCTGTGTAAGTGAAAAAATGGATTTAAAGTAGTGTTAGCGTTATACAGCGCTGCGACTACATAAGAAAAAGAGTAGGCAATCGTGCAAGTAATATTTGCATGTCAAACGCGACATGTCAACATGAAGATAAAAAGCAACTCTCAAGCTTTCACTTTTCCTCGCACAAACGACAATAACTATCAGCCCTATATTTTTTGAAGATCGCTCAGAGTGATGTGACGACAAACTATTTTGTACTTGTTATCATTTCAGTTTCATACACTTGTCATTTGCAGAGAAACCCAATTTTTCACTATCAATCCTCATCCTCACTGCCTATCATTCCAAGTGTAGCATCTCAAAATATTTGTTTAACATGACACATGAAGGAATAAATCTAGATCATAATACTCATCTTACGTGGTGCTCTTCTGTGAAGATGAAAATGACGCTGAAACTGAAACAGTGGCTGGTTCAAATAACAACGGAAACGCTGAATTTGATACTATGTAAGTGAATGAAGACAGCGAATGCTGAGGGTTATAAGAAGATGAATTCAATTTCCTTACTTTCATGATCACTTGATCAGAACACGTAAACGGAGAAGATGAATAGGGACAGGAGTGGAGAATACAACCCAAAATTGTTCTGGGAAATTGTAATATCGAATCCTTGCATGTGACATGTCAATTGAGCATTTGTATAAAACACGCAGAACAATTTGCATTGTGTAAAAATATCTTGTTGTAATCTAAGAAGTCACATTATGCCAAAATAAAGCATGCGTGTTCACTACATGGAACACAAGCTGGGAAGTTCATGTTTTCAATTTTGTCATCAATTCTCAGCAGCGTGCATTTAGGAACTGAAGGTTTTTACTGGGTACACTGTGTATACGAACCAAATCCAGGGATTCTTCGTCCAATCCGAAAAAGTGAATTAATTTACATTGATACACAATAAATCAAATGTAAAAGGGGTGTGTGTGATGCAAAGAAGCATTTAAGAACAAAGCAACAGAACAAGAGGCATAGCACGAGCACACCAATTCATTTCTCATTCAAGGTTCTACCCTTCCCTCTTAGGCCCCTCTCGGTGTTTCTCTTTTTTGGTGTGCTTTCATTTTCCTCCTTTCCTCCTTGTTAGTTTTATTAAATGGATTACTTTTTTACTTTGCTGCTATTATGAGCATTGCACATATCGCAAGAATTCAATTTATTAGCCCTACATCGCATCTATTTAAAAAGGAAATATCGTACCGTACGTTTTATTTGAGATATATAAGTAAATCGTACTAGCATCAAAAAATAAAACTTCATCATTTGAGGAATATAACCGAATAATTGAATTAAGCTGGTGTGCATTTGTGCATTAATTCATGTGTAAAATAAGGAACGAATGGAATACGACAAATAATGCATCTGTTAACTGTGGGAGGCTATCTCCCTTTTTGTTTTGATGTTAATTATACACACTTTCATACTACAATCCCTATTCTCTTTTAAATTGAGTCTTAGATATGTGAAGGGACGGGGTTTCGGGTGCAGACAACTTTACAAAGCTAGTGCACACATACTTCATGTAACTAAACTACCCTAACCATCTGCATCGTCAGCCACGTCTCATCTCCACTCCAAGGCGAAATTTCTTTTGTTGTCTCGTGCAGTATATATGCAACGGAAAGGAACAATATATTATTATGCCAACATCAGCAGAGTTTTAAAAGTACGTATATCTGCTCGATGAGGAGAAGAGATTAGTGTATCAGCCCTTGTTAATTTACACTTTATGATGTTGGGATTAGTGGACGGAGTTTGTGCTGCTTTTAATCCCAGAAATGACACATGTTCATGCACATGCAATTTATTATGAGCTCAACTTGTTTCAATCCTTTTCCAACAATATCACAAGCGGAATAACTAATTTTGCTGTGGCTTCGTCAATTTTATTGAATTTAAAACTTCCATTCCATACAACTATACTTCCGCCGATATGCCATTATTCGATCAGATATAGCATGGTTGGAAGTTGGGATATAGTGGCTACACATTTTCTACCAAAGAGTACTGCACGGGTTTCCTAGATGAACAAGAAACTGAGGACAAGGGAAGAATTCCTTCCAAAATATCGAGTGAGTGAATCACTTTCCTCGACACGTTGTTATACGTAGCATAAGCATAATAGCTTTAACTCTGGTTAGCTTGAATCAAACCAATGAGTTTAGTTAGCAGTTCCTCTTTAGAAATCGTAATTTATATGTGTTCACGTTCGCAATGGAAAGCGTTTTTGTTCAACGCAGCATTTGTGTGATTTCATTTCACAAACTGAAGGCAATAGATGAGAATCTAGTTAGAACAAAAAATGTATGTGAACATACATATAATCATACTGCATACATGCTGACTTGAAAGAAATGAATGATAAATGATAATGATGATCATATTGAAGAAATATCCTTCAGTCGATTCTCTGTTCTCAAGATGCCCCATTCTCGGTTTTCTTTACAGAGCACAGGTATATCTTCTCACCAACATCAAGATTACAGTCTAGTCCTCCTGTCCACCTCTCCCTCCCACTATTTCACACACGACGACACCCACACCGCCTCACTCTCCTCTTCAAGAAGCTGTTCCGTCTAAAATGTATTAGATTCCATGTACATTTCCACGTTCCCCATCAGAAGTTGTCATCATTTTTACGGAGAAGTTCAGGTTCATTTCGTTAAAAGACAATTTTCTGTATGCCCTGAAACTAAATGCAGCGTGAAAATGAAGTGCAGTATATAGACTAATATATACCACAAAGGAGAGATCTTGTATATAAATCCTCCAAGAACTTTCTATTTTTTCTCTATTCCCAGAGCTTCAGAGGAGAGCTGGAGAATGTATGTATGCTTGTAGGCTAGCTAGCCTCCCACCACAAAATAATCTCACGATATGTGCAAGTCGAAAAGAGAAGTGCACCAGTCAACAGCACCACAATTGAGTCATAAAAATGGATTACTCTTCTGTGCCGTACGCGATCAACCTTTCCAACTTTCCATAATTCCATCTTACTCCACTCTCGTTGCGCTGTCGTGCAGTACCCGCTTGTCTCGTCAGGACTGTGATAGCGATGATGTGAATTGAAACCTAAACAATCAGTTTTTATGCTCACCACCGTCACCCACACCACCAAAGTCGGTATACCTTTCGGCATTTCAGGGAGCTATATCAGGACGCACTCACTTCCAGACAAGATCTTCTCCACAAGTTTTTCTCTCTTTCTTTGAGCCTATCTCACGAAAGTGGCTTCTCCGTAATACACAATAAGCGATGTGCTGAGCTGAGACCGATGTGCGTGAAATTTGTCCATAATTTGACACCACCATGCACACTGCGTGTGATATCTGAAGCGATGTAATTTACTAGATATGTCAAATGAAAAAGAATGCTATGCTTATTATTAGATGTAATGATATAGAAAGAATTGGAATTTGAGGAGATGCTTCTATCTTGTTACAAAAAGGAAACACGTGTGTGCTCAAAATTCCAGTGTGAAGTGTGGAGCCACACATTCAGCACAATGGCGGTGTGAAAGTATACAAAAAAATGGAAGCTCAGGCTCCGAATGAGACTCCTCTTCACAAGTCAACAATGTGTGCAACATATTTTTCGTTGAAAATAGATCTTTCATCTCATCTATCATGCGTTAATTTCGTCTAGAGAAGGTATGACATATACCTTTAGCACCCCGAAAGTAATGCTTGCAGGCTTCGTGTTCGGTTTCATTGGGATAACAAGGGGTTGGGTTTGATAGCCTAATAAGTGTTTGGCAACTTAACCGAACGCTGGTTCAGGCTGCAATGTACACATTTTCTTCAATGAGAACCCAGAGAAGCGGCTTGGCTACATGTCGTTTCTTTCGACGACACCGTTTTATACTTGCGTAAATGACAATTCTCATCATTGGATAGGTGAATATATATATTATGCTTTTATTTACTTAACATTCTGATACAGCTTTTAAATAGATGACATTTCACTGTACAAAACAAACAATCGCATACTGACATCCCCAAAACGTATTTTATATAATAGGTTACCGAATTCATACATTCATGTAAAACATTACAAGGCTGATCAATCCGTATAAATATATATCTTCAAACGATAGGGAGATAAATTACAAAACATCAAATCCGTTAATAGCAAAACTTATGCATATGTATGTATTACATTGAGAATGATAACAACAAACTAACTTTATGCACAATGCATAACTAACACAGCTAATTTTCCCCATGACCTAACGGCGAAATGCCAACTAGAATATGATTCTTTGGAGAGGCCGTTTCAGGTACAATTTTACACAACTTTACTTCATAACCACTTTCTGCAGCCAACAAACATCTATCCGAGTCCACGTATGACATGCAACGTTTCCCTTGCTCGGTCTTTTCATTTTCTGAGTCATGAGTTTGATCTGAAGCATGACTTAGAATGAAGTAGTATCTTAATGGTAGCTTGGCTTGCTTAAAATTTGTACTTCTTGGGTAATCTAGAACGTGATTTTCCTGAATTGCACCGTAACAGCAAGGACAGCACACGAAGGAAGCATTCACATTAATACATTTAGCTAATACTAAATCCGTCGCTGTTCCACAAGCATGAAGCGCCATGCCAAGGTCAAATGTATCTCCAAAATAATCCAAGTTACTCTGATAGCAAATAACGTTCGGAAGGCCGAGACCGCTTACTCGCTCCTGAGCTCGACGTAATGATTCATCCTTATTTTCGACTAAAACGACCTCGCATTCTGGAAGCAACCATGCAACTAATATTCCTAAGTGGCCTCCGCCCGAACAAAAGTCTACTATTCTGAAGCGTTTACATTTGAAATCGCGTTGTTGGCTTTTCTCTTTATAGACATTCATTGCGTAATACGCTAAACTTGCTAACTGATCACATTTTCTTTGAAGTCTAGTGTGTGGGAGGCTACCACCTTCAGGATGTGCTAACACTGGGATTTTCGTCCAGTCAAAGGTAGGCTCTTCTTGACCGACCTCTAAAGGTGTAATATCCTCCTGTTTTAGAAAGCCCAAAACCTCATCGATATCATACTGTCTTGTGAACTGCCTTAGACTAGGCTTATATCGGCTGGTGTCTCGCGAGTATAAGCTCTGAACTGGTACGTTGGGCACTGTCAATTCTTCTGAATTTACAGTACTTAATGCATTACAACAGTCCGGATAACTTAAATCAAAACATATGCCTTGAAAATGCTGGTGAACTTTGTCATACCATTCCAAAGTTTTAGGCAAATATTTCTCAAAATTTCCTCGACCCAAGAGTAAAACACTAACGTGCACACTCGGGTATAAAATAAGATCTGAAAGTAAAAGCGTAGGGCCTTCAGCAAAATCATGTTTCAAATCGGTTATGACTTCATTTCCAGTCTGGTCGGTGAGGTTGTTACTACCACTTGTTTCTGCAGATTGTTCAGATTTTCTAATCCCTTGTATTATCTTTCGGAAGTTATGAATTTTGACAGGTAACGATAAGTGATACTCGAATCGTAGTAGATTCTCTGAGAGGACCTTTGTGTTGGATATCGAGACGTCGCCAAAATTTATCTGCATTTGGTTCACCGTTTCAGGCATATCCACTTCACAGAATTTCGTCCAGATAGAAGACTCCGCACATGCTTGAAGGCAACCACCTCGAAATCCTAGGAACTGTTTAAATTTAGCCAATATTTCCTCTTCTAATGGGTTTCTGAGCGTGTCATCTATTTCGATAACGCAACACACAAACTTAAATAAAAATCTTAACACAGAGCTAATTCCACAAATGATCATTTTCTTATCAACGACAGTCACGGAGGGATGTTTTCGACTAGCGCTTTTAAAATTTTCGTAGTCGTCAATCTCATCAAAATTACACGAATTGCTACAATTTGGACTTTGAAGGTTTGTATGATATTGTTGTGGAGGAACTGAACACTTGAATCTAATCAACGGTCCCGTCGAATGGTTCTCACATGTTCCAGATTGTACAAACCGTACACAAACCCATTCGTGCAGTTGAAAGGCTTCAAACATCAATAAGACAATTGAATTTCTTAAATCTAAATACGCGTAAGGGTCGACAAATTTGCGCACTTCTACATACAATATAGGTGGATTTTTGATAGACCCGAAATATCGACGGTTTTCCTTGTCGTAACATTCCTTCGCAATTCTCCCGGAGTTTTGCTTCTGCTTTTTCTTAGATTTTCGAATATTCTGTGAATCCATTTTTGTCTTTTATCTCGTGGTAGCTGATGCAGAATAATTTGCTGATATAAAATGTTTAATGTCCAGCTGCTAGTCTCTTTTCAATGTTCTTTATTGTCTTCCTTTCAAGTTGACTGGTCCTTATCCGAACAGCACCAAGGGATAGTACAAATACGAGAAGCATGGAAAACATGAAGATCATAAAGTTCCGCTGCTCGATTGATTTCACACTGTAGCAACTGATAAATTACACACAAAATTAGTTTTTTATGTTTCTGTTTCTATCATAAATATCACAGTTATTAAAACAATGAGGGATAATGCTGCGAATTAATAATATACCTTCGATATGTAACTCCCGAAGTCTTGCAGTTCACTTTTTCCTTCAGTCCAGTAGCAATACAAGCTACTGGAGATTGACTATTAATTTCAAAGGCTGAAAATTAACAATTTCAAAACATTACTACTACCAATTCCAAAACATTTGAAAACCAAAAAACCGCAGTAGCCCCACCACGCTAAACAATATAGTGATTAAACACGTATACATAAGTAACGTCCTTTACCTGTGCAAGGCGAACAATCTCCGATAATTTCGTATTCTTCTCTCAACCAACAGGATTTGCTCGCAGGTTCCGTAACCAATACCTTTGGTACTTCCGACTTCAAGCTACGCACATCATTCGAGCCTGCAAGGGATAACAAGATCAATGATCAATTACATACACTGGAAACTATTCAAACCGTTACTGGATTCATTAAATTTTTACAGCACATATATGCGTAGATAGCTACAGAAATAAAACGTACTCTGATTCACACTATACGGAGTTGGAGATTGATTTATTGGGCCAGACGTTAAGGCTTCCTCTAGAACTAATATTAGCAGCGTCACTCTGTAAATAAACAATTAATGTATTCAATTCAATATATATTCGATATGTATGTAACAAGATATTTAAGCACTACATATATTCCTCCTTCCTCATTAATTAACTTACATTCCGAGTCCAACAACAGAAATGATCATGCGACGTTTATTACAAAACTCAATCATGACTCCAGACAATTATTCTTCCTTAAACCCATACGGAATTTTAAATGGGAAAATGGTCCTCCTCCCTTGTCTTTCCATTCAAGGACTCAAATCAACACTGAATCCTCAACCTCACACTTTAATTGTAGCCCTTCGTTGTTCCAATCCAACATTGTTGTTTTCACAAAATCACAAACAAAACAAATGACCTGCTGCCTTTATGCTTGAACTTGTTTGTCAACAAACGTGTTCCTGGTCTTCCTCCTTCTGATATGGGTGGGTGTATATTCACTTTTAAAAGTATTTAACCACCCCATTCCTTCTAAATACTAAATACCTTGTCAATTTTACACCTTAATTATCAGCAGGACCTGTGTCATCTGTGACTTGTTGATTGAGAGAGAGAGAGAGAGAAGTGCACTGAAGTGCATTTACGGAGAAATGACAATGAGCCAGCTGCTCACAAATATCCCGCGATGCAAATGAGGTAATCCTTGTGAAATACTCCACACACAACAAACACAACTCACAGTCACACGTTCTTATGTACTTTTTGTACAAGGAAAGTTCTCTTCTATTTTCATGCTTTGATGATGAATTGTGCAAAAGCACAACGTGACGACATCGCAGCTAAGAAATGTGTGAGAAATGAGAATGAAGTTTGGGAGAACTAGAGTTGATTCCAGAGCAGATAAGACAAAAATGTGATATTTCGTAATGCTTGCTTGAAGGTTGAAGTTCATCATGTGTGAAGCCGATGTTGGACTGGAAGACTGGAACTGCTCTTGTTTGGTTTTCGTATGGATATTTGTCGCTTCTTATTTCTTAATTAATTCATAATTACTTAAGTTCAGTTTAAAATTAGAACTTGACGTGGGTTCTACTGGCTTCCGTGTCTTTTTCATCGTCACATCGTGACCACCGGTGGTGATCGTCACGTGAGTCATTCATAGGCAGAGGATCTGAAAGAAATGTGTGTCATCCGTGCTCTGTATTGGATTTAGGTATCAGCATCAGCACGGCACATCTCTGAAATCACCGTGAGGTGTTTATAAGCATGTGATAGTTGACTTGATGTCACTTGGTGTTCAAGTCAATTGTGAAGTCAAAGTGAATCTGTAATATAGAGAAAATAGAGAGCTTAGACAACTACAGCCGATGTGGATTTGCCGAAGGCTGTGTGTGTGTGACTCAACACAATAGCACACAGAAGACGTGTTGTCAACATATGACAGAAGTAGATTTGTATTTTTGTGTTATTATTGTGATGTGATGTTTGGGTAGTGAGTACATACAAATACATATTGCGTACCGACCGTGTGACAAAAATTCCTGCACTTGCGGTCTCCTCCCCCTTGCCACTTGCAGAGAGCAGGTAATTTTTTACGATCATATTGATTTTGGCTAATAATTATGTATGTCGTAAAAAGTTATGCATTCAACTTTGAACTAATAGCAAACAGGCAAAAATTATTGTGAATTACGGATGACGGAGATAGTTAAAACTTTGAACTGAAAAAAAATCACAAATCCTGTGCACGATCGCGACGATTGACGATGTCATTCACTCCTTCTGTAACTCTAGGTGTTATCTTCTTGCTAGTCTCATTGCTCGTTGGTTGATAGTATGGGCATCTTATCAGTCGATACTCTGATTCTCTGCTGACTGGAGTTTGTAAGCGTATTGTGCAATAAATATATAAACTGATAATTTGTATAATACGCTATCGATATGTTGTATGTGTAGTGTACATGCAGAGTAGATTAAAATTGCATGTCTGGAGATATCTGAGATAAAGTTAACCGTGAAACAAAGTGTGTGTGCTCTTCAATTTGTGCTAATCTATTCAGAATGGCTTATCTCATTTCGGCACAATAAATGCTAAGCCAAGTTCAATGCGTAAATTGTGGGCTTAGAGCGAGTAGCAAGCTAGTAATAAAATGTCACTTTTGTAAATAGCTGCGAAAGTAGTCATACTTTTTTCCGTCTTTATTCGGTTTAATAGTTGATGGTTTTAAAATGGCAATGGTATTTGATTTGAAGAGATGAGCTCAAAACATTTATTAAGTGCTCTTGCTCATTATTCGAAGCTGGAGTAGAGAGGTGTGCAATTTAGAGAACTCATTTGTCGTTTTCAGTTCCACTAAAACTTAGTCATTCGTAGATTGGTCATTTGGTTTAGTTGTTCGTTTTTGTAATTGTGATTTCGTTCTTTCCTTTTTCAGGATAAATACGAGGAAGCCGCCGCTGTCATTACGCAGGTGCGCATTTGTGTTCGGATTGTTTTCCAGGGATTCGGCTAGTCTAGGGTGGACTGGAAATAAAGCAGAGAAAACCGAAATAGTATCTGTACGTTGAGCGTACACGGGCTGGACAACCCTTCCAAATCCCGCATACCCAGTACTGTATGTGGAAACACTGTTATGGAAGGGAGGAAGAAAATCAATGATTTCAATACGATCCACTAATAGTCAGAAACACTCGGAGAGGTGAAGCTTCGTTGGCTTCATAGTAGCTGCCGTGTTTGGGCGTTGACTTCATAGTCAATAGCAGTTCCTGTTTTATATTTAAGTGATTTTTTGAAAATTCAAATTAACTGTTTGAAATCCAAACATGGGGTCACTGTTCAGGAGTGAGGAGATGGCCTTGTGCCAACTCTTTCTCCAAAGTGAAGCTGCTTATGCCTGTGTATCGGAATTGGGAGAACTAGGATTGGCACAATTTCGAGACGTAAGGATTGATGAAATTAGTTTAAGGTTAGATTATGTATTTAAATTTGTTATTCATTCTCAATGTATTTTTGTTGTTTTAAACTTTGGCAGCTAAATCCAGATGTAAATGCGTTCCAACGGAAGTTCGTTAATGAAGTTCGACGATGCGATGAAATGGAACGGAAGCTGCGTTACTTGGAGAAAGAAATTAAAAAAGACGGGATACCCACTATGGATTCTGGTGAACTAGTGGAAGCTCCTCAGCCAAGAGAAATGATTGATTTAGAGGTATTTATGAACTTTCTACTTTTAACTAACTCTATATCAGTAATCTTTGCTTTGCAAACAGAATGACTCATTAGTGTGTACTCATGCACACACAACAATACTCAATACATTTTCTCATGGAACTTTTGTAGGCAACTTTTGAGAAATTGGAAAACGAATTACGGGAAGTGAATCAAAATGCAGAAGCATTGAAAAGGAACTTCTTGGAACTGACCGAATTAAAGCACATCTTAAAGAAAACTCAAGTTTTCTTTGACGAGGTATGTATGAATTTGTGATTTGTTTGATTAATACAGTTAGTTCTTCAATCTTAATGTCTTATGTTATGTATGCAGTAAGATTATGATATTTAAGTAGCTCTTTTAAATGTTTCATTTGTAGCAGTAGCAAAAACAATTTTCCAGTCTTTACCATTTAAAATTTAATTTGAAGCTATATATGTCATTATTAGAGTACTATTAATTATTCGATGTTTTAGAAATATTGAATGATTCTCAGTTTTATGTTATATTCTCAATCTCTCTCAGTTTTGCAAATCGTAAGTAACTTAAGTAAGCGGTCGACATTCAATGCATTCTACTGTTTTCTAAGAAAACAAACCAAAAATGAGCTTTGACAATTATATAAATGTTAGTACTGTAGTATTGTACTTCAGTAGCTAACTGCATTGCCGACACCGGTAGAGTAATTACAATCCTACCTACCAAATATGTTCACCAGTATTGTATTGCAACAATGCTATATAACATTTGTATGTCGCAGCTAGTGATAATTTATGAGCTAGTAGATAATTTAAAATTAGTTATATATTTATTTAAGCTTGTATGGTATAATTTGCCGATTAATTTTATTTTGCTTATTATGGCACGTTGACCTTGACCACATACTTTCCTGCAATCGTTTTACGTATTATGGATCCATGGACCTCCTTGCCGCACACGGATGTTATTGCTTCTCGCTGTCGTTCGATTTTTGTTCGTTTTGTTGGACGTTTTCATTGAATATTTATATGATGAGTAGTTAGATTACTCCAATTACTGTCATAATGAATACACATACTCGCAGATGGCAGATCCAAGTCGAGATCAAGACGAGCAAGTAAATTTGCTTGGAGAGGAAGGGCTGAGAGCTGGGGGCCAATCGTTGAAACTGGGGTAATTGCAGTTGCTTTTGCTTTTAAAATCACTACATTTGCGTTTATAAAATGTCAAAACGCATATAGCACCGCTTCACGGCTGTGACGTATTGTCTTCCGAGAGCGGTACAATTCACTGTGTGCTGTTTTACTCTGTAATTGGAAATCTGCTAAATACAGGCTTTGGTCCCTTTATCCCCTTACATAATTTTTACCATCATGATATTCTTTAATACAGCATGGTGTTATAATGGTTATGATCCAAGACTGACTTCTAAATTTAAGGTGCTTTTTACAAACACTTGAAACACTGTCAACTTTCTATAAACAAATACTGGTATATGCGGGATACCTTTAAGCTACAGCTAGACTTTTATGCAAACTGATATAAATGTACTCTAGAGTCATTATCAGTTAAACAAGAACATGTATGGTTAATCTGCGGAATGCATTGGAACAAGACCATATTCCAGGAATTAAAAACGGTTTAAACATGTTTCTAAATAAATGAATTAGTTTCAGAGCTACTGTGCATAACAGGGAATAACTTGGTTAGGCTAGGGAAAGTTTATCTGATCACTCGAAGGGAACACACATTCAATAATTATATGTTTTATGTGGAAAGCGAGAAACTAGGGAAGTGGATGATTCTTTGACGGCTAGCTTGATTGAAGAGTCTGTGTATGGTACCAATATGATGGACCTTGCAACAAAAACTGGAGGACAGTTGGGGTATTTTTCTTTCTTTTTGTTCATTTCTGTGATGAAAGTGACCAAAGCCTACCTTTGATCAGATTCTTCCAATCTTTGTATAAATATGAACGCTGAATCTTGTCTATTATAGACTAGGCGTGGTGATATTAATGTTTAGTTAATCCGCGATTAGGTTTGTTGCTGGAGTTATTCTGCGAGAACGCATTCCACCTTTTGAACGAATGTTATGGAGAGCTTGCAGAGGAAATGTATTTCTTCGTCAAGCGGAGATAGACAATCCATTGGAAGACCCAACTACGGTAGGTTTTGACATAGTTCTGACAATTAAAAGGCGACCTTGCAACCATTTGATTGTAACTGTTAATTATTCTCTCTATTTTCAGGGCGATCAAGTGTACAAATCCGTTTTCATCATATTTTTTCAAGGAGATCAATTGAAAACTCGAGTCAAAAAAATCTGTGAAGGATTTCGGGCGACCTTATACCCTTGTCCTGAAACACCTAACGATCGGAGGGAAATGGCCATTGGCGTGATGACACGGATAGAAGATTTAAACACTGTAACCACTTTCATTCTTGGAGATATTTCTAACAACGACACTATCTTGGTAATATGAAATATAATTTGATTTGCAGGTTCTCAGTCAAACTCAAGATCATAGGCATCGAGTCTTGGTTGCAGCTGCCAAAAACATTAAAATGTGGTTCACCAAAGTCAGAAAAATTAAAGCAATTTACCATACATTGAACCTGTTTAACTTAGACGTAACTCAAAAATGTTTAATTGCGGAATGCTGGGTGCCAGTGTTGGATTTAGAAGCTATACATCTTGCCCTACGACGAGGAACAGTAAGTACTGTCAAAAATTGATGTGTATGTTGAATTTTGCCTTTTGCAAGCATAAATAAATAATTGTTATTTTGTTCCTAGGAACGTTCTGGTAGCTCCGTTCCCCCGATATTGAACAGAATGGAAACAAAAGAAATACCACCTACGTATTTTCGGTTGAACAAATTTACGCGAGGATTTCAGACCCTCATAGACGCGTATGGCGTCGCTGCCTACAGAGAAGCCAATCCAACTCCATTCACGATTATCACGTTTCCATTTCTCTTCGCTGTCATGTTTGGAGATCTTGGCCATGGATTGTTGATGACTTTGTTTGCGGGTTGGATGGTTATGAACGAGAAACCGTTAATTGCAAAGAAATCTACGAACGAAGTATGTCTTTATTTTTCTTTGCTAATATGGCAGAATGTTGTTACATGATAATATAATGATTAATGCTAATGTGCTAATAATGAATTTTCTGCAGATTTGGAACATATTCTTCGGTGGACGGTACATAATTCTGCTCATGGGTTTCTTCTCCATGTATACAGGACTTATCTACAATGATGTCTTTTCAAAGTCTCTAAACATTTTTGGATCCGTTTGGTATGTTCACGACGCTCCAACGACCGTATTTAAAAGATCGGCGATAATGTTGGACCCGAAGAATTCATTTCATGACACCTCGTATCCTCTTGGAATGGATCCCGTGTGGCAGGTTGGAAGCAATTTTTTACTTGCTTGTATGCATTATGGTCATTCGTTAACGGGAGTGTGTAATTGCATTAGACAGTTTCTTATGTACGTATATTTGCTTGTCTTAGGTCGCCGAGAATAAGATCAATTTCCTAAATGCCTACAAAATGAAAGTCTCCATAATCATTGGCGTTATTCACATGATGTTCGGTGTACTTGTTGGGCTGTGGAATCATCAATTCTTTCGGCGACGGGTGAACATAGTCTGCGAATTCATCCCTCAAATCATTTTCATGACCTTCTTGTTCTTCTACTTGTGCATTTTAATATTTCACAAGTGGGTTAATTATTCTGCCATAGCTGGTAAGTTGGATATTTTTACATTGTATATAAATATCAAATTGTGTCCTTGGGTATGGAGTGAAAAGTTGAAAGAAACTATTTTCAACTAGATTTGGATCCAACGCTAATACAAGAAGGAGCACACTGCGCACCTTCGGTGTTGATAACATTCATCAATATGGTGCTCTTCAAAACGTCCACGAAAGTTGGAATATGTGAACCATACATGTATGGCGGACAAGACGGCTTTCAAAAATTCCTCGTGGTTATTGCTATGTTATGTGTTCCATGGATGTTGTGTGCAAAACCTTATTTAATTTACAAACAACGGCAGCTCCAACATAACAAGGTGATTGACACCTACAATAACAACAATTTTACACTTTTCTTCAAACTGTCAAGGCCTTATTTTGTTGAAGATTTCGGTTGGTTAAATTTGACTGTATGTTTTCTAATAGTTTGACAACGTTAACGGGGGCGGTGTTATCGATGAAAGTGGCAATGCACAGCTAGCAGCGGGTGAAGGAGCAGCAGCTGTACCCAGTGGTGGTCACGAGGAAGAGGAAAGCTTCCAGGATATTTGCATTCATCAAGGAATTCACACTATCGAGTATGTCCTAGGGTGTGTTTCCAATACAGCGTCATATCTTAGACTGTGGGCATTGAGCTTGGCTCACGCACGTAAGTAGAATTTATTTTTCCGATTTCGTTAATATTTTCATGATTCTATTCGTGTTGTGAAGTAGACTCTAACATTGTCAAATATTTTCACAGAACTATCTGAAGTGTTGTGGTCAATGGTAATGAAAATCGGTTTGCAACAGTCAAATTGGTATGGAGGAATTGTTCTATGGGCAATCTTCGCTGCATGGGCCACCCTCACGTTGGGTATTTTAGTTCTGATGGAAGGACTATCTGCATTCTTACATACCCTTAGGCTGCATTGGTATGAACATTTTGAATTTAGTTGAATATAAATCGAGTGATATCAGATTTTAATTCATTGCTTCTCGTATTTACAGGGTGGAATTCCAGAATAAATTTTACTCTGGGACAGGGTATTCGTTCTTGCCCTTCTGTTTCGAGACTATATTGGAGGCAGCGCAAAACGCAGATGTAGACTAATGTTCTCGTCTCTGCTTGCAATATTACTACCATAACGTCAATAAGTAGTACTACAACACTAATAATTATTAGTCAAGATGTTGGGTCAGTACTGCCACAGCTAACGTAAATTACACTTATTGCAAATTGGCAAGCTGGGCTTGGGCCTGTATTAGTATCACATTTCAAGAAACACGTTACATTAGCATATAAGTAGTAATATGCGACAACTACTAATGTCACAAATGCCGTTTGGTACTAACAAATGAACAAGAAAGTAATGTATGTGAACCCACGGATTTAAATGAATGGTGCTCCATCGTGCGTTGTGTGGCAGCGTTTTTACATAGTTTACCTTCGTCTTATTTGCCTGTCTTTAGTATGCATTCAACATTTCTTCCAATTTTACCAAAACAATTATCAATCAGTTATAGTTATAATAAGTGACATCAAATCAGATTCATTATAGTCCCTATTGTAGATCCTTTAACCTCTAGATATGTTTTAGGATTTCTTCTCAAAATATTCGCTTTGAATCTCAAGCCAGCTAAAATGATATGCACAATGAAAAAGTATTAATTTAACATGACACTTATTTTTATGAATTACAAATATATTATTTTAAGGCGTAACCTCAGTCGTTGGATTACATTAAAAAGTGACGTTCGTGTTATAAAAAGATCTAGTACATTATGAAGCTCAATGTAAAATTTTCCTACTACATAAATATCACCAGAAGTATGTATTTGCGTGTTTGTTAAAACACAGTACTATAATGGAGAGGCTGGATAGGTCGGAACTTGCAATCTCATTCAATTTAGATATCTACAAAATATACCTACAATGATGACCTAGACTTAACAGTGTCCTAGACAGGAAGATGGGGGACAAACACAAGATTTTGCAGCTGGTCGTAAGCATAGTCGTTAAACAAACATTTAGTATTTAGAACACCATTTTAGCAGTGACGTTTTAGAGAAAAGCCAATACATCTAATGTAGTAAAGTATTTAAGTATCCTGTAGAGATAATTAAATATGATTTACTATGTGTGCAACGTTTGCAAATTTTGTGGATGTTTTAACATTAAATTTGGATAGCGAATAATCTACGGACCTGTGTTCATATGTGGGCATAAAAGTATTTGGAATATGTCGACAGCATGTTCAAGGTCCCATTTATGATCAAGATCATAAGGAGATCATAAGTCGTCAATATGTATTGCAATAAAATGACTTAAAAATTCGCAATCAAATCAAAAGTATCTAGGGTTCAATATCCTGGAAGGTTGGAAGCCAGTGCAACTAAGATGTTAGAAAATTACAATAAACTACTTGCAGCGGATCAGATCAGAATGCAGGAGGACCTCTACTTATAAATGCATGTCTTTGTATCACGTCTCTTCGTCTAAGTACCGATGATAATGACAACGGGCTATGATCAGGAATGCATCCTGTTAAGTATTCAAAATCCGGATACACCGATACTTTCACCAATAATGCTTTCTCTGTAATTTTTAACTTCATCTTTTTCTTTTTAACATAAATAGCAAAAGCACGTCTTCCTAAAAATAGTATGCGGTATATAGCAGCTTTTGTAGCAATTTTGAGGTTTCATGAACTCTGAATCCCGCTGCGGTAAGTGTACTTACTTTGCAATGTGTGATGTAATTGTAACTTGCTCACACGTCTGGAACATAATGATGTGATTTTTTTAGGTATACTAATTTCTGCAATAGATGTTGCTATAATACTCTCCTACTCACATAATAACTACTACACTGTGCATAAATACAACCATACCTCCTCTTTATTAGGAGGCACAGATTCTCGTGAAAATAGCTTCGGCTAGGGACATTCATATGCGATGTGATGTAGACCTACCAACGCGAGAAGCAATTTTTTAACGATGTACGTATGACTGACAAGTGAGTGCATAGCATTGTGCATAATATCAATATATCGCATCAGCATTTTCCATTCAATATATTCCAAAAAAAAACGTTTTATGAATATATTTCTAGTAATTTTGCTTCGTTTGTCCTTTGGCTTGTTTTAATGACCAAACCATATAGCGTTTTACTTTCCTGTATGCTTAAACGAATATAATCCCAAATCGTGTATAATAGAATATCAAAGAATCAAGGAATGAAATGAGCTCCACTCACTCCACAAAATGTAATTTTAGTTCAGTGGATTGGATTGGATATGCTGCTAAAAGGCTTCATTCCATAAAGAGCAAGTTTTATACATTTATTAACATCAAGTTGATCAACATCTCCGCTGCCTCTCCATTATCCAATACTCAAAGTTCCAAATGATGCCCTTCGTATTCTCGTATATATATGTACATTCCTCATCATTCCTCACGACAGCATCTTTCATTTTGACGATCATATATCTTCATACATACGTTTCATGATCACGATAATAAATGTAGTATAAGTATAGTAGTTTCCCAGTTTCACGTAAGTATATAGACCTGAACCAGACGAGCAGTAACACAAAGCGCTGTATACGATAGCGTCACTGGAATGGTGGAATGGAATAAGGATAAAAAGGATGGGCATTTTGGGCACACGATTGTGAGTATATTACATGAGCCACCAGCATCATCATCATCATCATACTCGTATATGGTTCAGTTATTATGGCGTTCTATACATAAAAGAGAGAGACCTTTAGTTTAGCTCACAGACAATAATCTTCATGTGTGTTCTTTTTACTCTTGTCTGCGCGTCCTGCAAATGCCTGCCTCCCATCTATATTATATGCGTAATTTTTTGTATCCGCATCAAGCAGAAAATATTATGGAGAAGACATCCTTTTACTATATACAGCATTATACATCGAGAATAAAAGCTTGGAAAATAAATTGCCCGAGGGCTATTCCATGCCGAGATAGCGTCGGTTTGCCTCCCGATGGCTTGGTCAGTTCAAGAAAAAGCTTGCACGAAACTTCTTAAAAGTTGATCGTTTCTAATGGTCCTCATCCTTTTCAGCTTCTCCAGGCCAGGCATCACGAAGGCGAATAAAGCGCACACTTTATTTTTTTTCTCCAAAGAAAAATTGTGCGAGGCGACGATCGAGAGGAGCTGAGGTAATATGAGACCACGGAACTTAATCGAATCTCAACTGAATGTTTGCAGTATGCATTTTGTCATTCATTAAATGTGGTGATTTTGTTCGTCTTTCCAGTTTTTTTCATGGGAAACAACCAGGATTCTCTTCTGTGGTTTTGGGGGACAACTAGAGAAAATGCTAGATTCACGCCGATTTTCATTTTCCGTCGTGGGGAAAAAGAATTCAACAGGCTTCCATGATGCATCCGTATCGAAACCAAAGACGACGCATTGTGCGGAACGTGCTTGATGCGGCGACGACGACTTGTTGCCGGTTTTTTGGCGTACATACTGTTGCAGGAAGGTGAATCATTTCGTTTATCACACACACAAAATTTTTGTGCTGGAAGAATGGATGGGGACGCGGTCGAGACAAGAGAGCGGCATTATCCAGAGCAAGCGTGTGGTGGTGTGTGTGCTTCTCCATACACTTTCCATGTCGAATGTGGATGTGCATTCACTTTTCTGGTGACTCGCAACTGGAATGGAAGTGGGTGCTCGCACTCGCACTCGGCACTCTCACTCAACTCTCTTCTCTGTTCACCGCCACGCCTGAGGGAATGAGCCATTGGCACCGGCAATCCGGCATCCATCCATCCGCATCATCTTTCTTCCCTTCACGACCACCATTCAGTTCAGTGGTGGTTGAGGAGCTGAGTTGACGGGACGGAGTTTGGAGAACAGCAACAGTTTTCTAGGATTTGTGAAGAAAAGCCGGGTTCTTCAGTTTACCGAGTTTGTGGCAATGGAAGTTTTCACTGGAGACGGGGGGATCACTACTGGCAAGGGGCCAGTAACGGATTATTGGGACGGATGACCGAGGGAATCGTCGCTCTTTTAATGGTGAGTTAATTTTTTAAATATTACTTTTTCTTGGCTGCTGCATGTATATTGCTTCATTCTTTCTTCGCCTACGTTCTTCATCTTTCCAGTTTGCATTGTGTTAGTCAAAGAAAATCGCAATTAGATAGATGAATTAATACTTTGATTTAACAAACTAAGATTGTATACCAATAACCGCCCATTTGCGGGGTCCAGATAACTCATTAAGGCTTCATTTGGTACGGTCAAAAGTCTCGGGTGCATTTACTGGTGCGGTGGTGCATTAAATTTAAATCAAATTTCCATTTAAGAATGGTTCATTGAACACACCTCCCGAGTGTGAAGCTTCCTTCGGGATTTGACATTTGATTCTTTGCATTGTTAGCAGATAGGTGCTAATCAGTAAATTGGGTAGTATTTAAAGAAGATGATCTAGTGTGGCGGTGTGCATTCATCCTTAGCATTACAAAAAACTGAACTTGGTTGGCTACCACAAAAATTTCGATTGCGTTAGGATCAGTTTCGATGAGTTTTAGGAAAATTATGAGCGAGGTTGGTGTTATGAACACATGATTGCAAATTGTGCACACAATTTCAGTTTCAGACTGATATGCGTGTACATCGTTTTGCTTATCTCGCGGTGGGTGCGTGATATGCACATGACGTTAGTGATATTGCATGAAGAAAGCTGTTAAGAGGGAAGAACCTATTACACACTGAACATTTTGTTTTGTTGTCTGACATGACAGTCGTCCGTCACCCGATCAAATCACCATACCTAATTTGAGTTCCAAAGAGTCATTGCCATCTCTTCATTTTCTCTGTTTACTTATGCACATGCGTGCATGAAGGACATTAGGCACATCTCTTGTCTTCGTCTCGTTTTATCGTGAGATCTCTTATTTAGGGAAATGGATGTTTACACTAACCATAAGACCCCACTCAACTACAACTACCAAACACGTTAACTTAAGTATGACTGTAGTTTCGTTAATTCGTTTATCTAAGATGTCGAACGAAGTATAAAGAGACCAAGAGACTGAGTCAGTAGTTCTCTTCTTTTATGGTAAAAATGAAGATGAGACGCAATAATAATATCATGCAATATGGTCTGCACGTATAAATATCCTCTTTTTTCTCACATCTGCACTTTTTGTGTAAAAGTGGAACAAAGAAAGTCTCGCCAAGTTGAGCAGTTCTTCTTTTGCCACTGTTAACGGGTAAATTTCTTTGTCCAAAAAAGCATTACTTCTTGTTGCTTTACTCCACATATGGCATTATTGCAATATTCCTCAAGTCGACGAGAACAGCATTTGGCAATTGCAACAATCGTCGTTCAAGCACACAATATCATGAGAAAAAGGGGAAGTTTACTCTACGTAATATCCGTTGATATAAAAAACGCTAAATGCACTCAATTCAGAGAAATTCAAGCATCAACACCAACTGCTTAGACTCTCGTAAAGAGTCGTAACATACAAAAGCAAGCTTGCAAGAAATTATTTTTGTCTTCCCTTGAACACCTGGACTGTTTGAGAAGCCGGGCTCAGTAGATGATATCCCGCGTTCAGGGGATTAATACGTTAAAATGCATTAAGTTAAGGTGATGGAGATTCCATGATTTTTTTTGTGCAAGGGATGCGATGCGGACAAGATCATTTCATTTGGGGTTGGAGAATAGGGAAAGGTAATAGTGGCCCTTTTAAGGAAATGGCCCGATTAGATACCTTCACAAGAGGCAGTTCTCATTGGTTGAACGGAGATTGGGGATCTTCATCTTCACATTTTCCAACCGTCAAAAACTTTACAAAGATGTGGAATGAATGCTTCCAACAATTGTTGGCGATTTCTTATTTTATTCTGAACTCGGGACCGTTACAAGTTGATACAAGAGAAAAGGGATAATGGCAGATGGGGCCGTTGCGTTTGTGATTCCATTCAGTGGAATTCTCTCTGGAGGATAATGAAACAAAAAGAGTGTATTGGGTATGTGCAGGGGTAATAATTTTTTAGGGAAAAAAGGGGAAGGACGCATTCTTTTCTTGGGTATTGCAGACAATAGAAAATTCTCTGATTTGTCCGTTAGTCATCAAGGAAAGAAAAAGGGTCCGATACGTGAGAATCGCAAAGAGATGAGGAGATGCAGCCGAAAAATGCTTCTTTGGAATTTTGAGATAATGTGAATTTGGGCCGTTGATCGTTACATGTATAGATGTGGTAGCCGAAGGTAGATAGGAAAGAAAGGTGTATATCAATGATTGTACCTTCGCATCAGGTTTTTATGCGTGTACAACAAGAAAGGTTTTAAGATCCACAAAAGAATATCGTCATGGGTATCGTCCTATCCCTCCACACCATATATTATGCACGTACATACTGTGAATATATATATTTAGTGGATATCCAGGTAGGTACATTTCACGTTTCGTTTTTCTGTGGAGTTATGGAGCGTGAGAGAAGAAGGGGAAAAGGTACCTCACAGCCTGCTCAAAAAATGGAAGGTATTATAAAAGTATGGAAGATGGTTTTGTAGTAAAGGTGTTTCTTTATTCGACGGTTGAGGTACTTTTAACTTGTAACTTTGGAAGTGGGAGAAAGATTTTGAGACGAGAGGGGTGGCTTGGTGGTGGATTCTTCATAGCATGAATTTTTTTCTTTCTTGTTGAAAGAACTTCTGATTTTTACCTCCACAAATGAAGAAAAAAAATCCTGGTTGAAGCTAAAGTAATAAAATAAAATCTATTCCTCTGCTATTCCGTCCATGAATGACGCCTAGTTTTAGAAGCACAAAACATCCAATAGAACACAATCGTGTATATTTGCAAGTTTTTAGTTTTTCACAAGCCGACTGTATATTGTGCTAGGTGTTATGTATTGGATTGATGGCATAGCCATAGCGCAAAGGTAAAATTTAGAGATTACCTAACAGGTATTTGCTTTTTTTCATTTCACGCCAGAAGTCTTTTCAGTATTTCATTTTCATCCCTAGCATGTTGAATTTTTTTGTCATCCGTCCGTACATAAAAAGGTTTCGTAAAATGCAAAATAGACTTGAAACATAGCAGTCTGAAGATGCTGCAATTGTTTCGAGTGCAAGACAAATTCACTCAAATACTATACTATATGTATAATACTAACTATACCATATATTATATCGAATTCTGCATTAACTTTTCCACTGTGTTGCTTGTGTATAATATTTGTAATAAGCTGCTCAATATACATAAAAGCAGCCGACCTGCTCCACAGAGATTATAGTGGCGAGAAATATTCTTCTCTTCATAATATGCTTCGCACGATTGTCTGTAGTTGGTGTGTACCTGTATGTATGGCATGATATATTATAATATTTATAACATACGCTATTCTGAAAAAACGCAAGCTTTGTTGAAGCTTCAGAAAAAGTATCTTGTAAATGCAGACAACGATATGTTTCAGTAAGCCAAAGAAGGAAAAATGAGTGAAAAAATGTGATCACCATCATGATACCTAGTTTGCCTCACGGCACTTTATTTTGTGCTTTGTGTGTGCTATGTACTGAGCTCTGAATTGAGTAAACTTAACTTGTTGCTTGTGGCACATCCATCCATGTACACACCGTGTGCTGCATGTTATAACATACATAAATACATTACAACTCAGCTCAGCACACACGACATGAGGAATACGAATAGTAACATTCATAATAGCCCGAGTAAAATAATTTTCCAAACATGTAAACGCAATTGACGCTGTTGAATGTCCCACATTCTGTGGATGAAAGGGGGATGTGGATGTGCCAGTGTGGAGTGGACAGGACCGAGACAAGAGACAGTAAAGAGTGTAACAACACAGCACATGCATGAGTGTTGGATGTGAAGTAATAATGGTTATATCGAGTAACTTTTTTTAAAGCAAGTTTTTCTCCGAACTCGTATATAGCATGCTCGTATATTAGGTAGTTTTTTATCTATTGTGCTGCATCATCATCGTTGTTCTTTTTCTTTTCATTTCTGTATCATTATTCATCATCGTCATGAACTCATCATTACGTTTCACTGTACTCATCTAATGCATATATGACTCCTCTCATCAGCCTCATCGTCCTCTCTCCTTCCTACAGGGAGAAATATTATATCAATGTAGGATTATGCTTTGAATTTTTCATCCAACCTACTATTTTCAATGAGCTGAATTTTATACGAGAACGACCACGCTCTACTCGGCTTTGTAAAGCGCGTACGTACAGAAATGGGAAGAAGATTACTAGTAGATAGGAGTTGCAGTTGAAAAGGGATTGTTAGTTAACGCAGCAAAAAAACTGATCGTTGAAGTAAATGTTAAAATACTTATCGTATCCTAACACAACATGTTGAGCGAAGCGAGGGGTAAAACTGTTGAGAAAAAAATGAAGAAGAATGCTTTGGCCATTGTAAAGCAAGCGGAGAAACGCTACAAGCACTCTTGTGGTATGCATGTGTGTCTGATCCTAGGCGTGAGTGTGACTACTCACTCACACAAAGCAAGTTTGCTCTATTCACATTGGAGTAAATGTAAAAAGTGTGATTGGGTATATCCTATCCTTACGTAACTTCGCGCTGAGCCTCCACTTTGCCTACAGTGGAGGATAGGAGGATACACACATCATATCATCATGCTTCAACAGCACGTCCACTCCACTGGTATTGTTTCTGGTGGTGGTGGTGGAGTTGGAGGGTTGATTTGTACACGAAAAATGTATCATTATTATTACGTTTATATATGTACTTGTACATTGCTCGTATCTTGGTGCTTAGGGTAAAAAGGAAGGTCTAGTTTTGCCTGCAGCTACATGCCACATATTTTTGGTGAGTGAAGCTATTTTGTGAAGCGAAGCTTCTCTTTTTCGTGGCTTGGTTTGTTGAGTCAGTCTAGTGTGAGGATGGTGGAAGCGTTAGTTTGTTTCCCGTCCTAGTTCCCATTCCTATAATTGTTGCTCATCGCTCTAATATGAACTTTGTGTTTAATTGTATTAAATATTTATTTAAGCAATAAGTAGTGGGGAGGCCAGAGAGAAGAGCTCGATTAATATATTACGGTTTAACGCTATCAACTGTACAGATATAGATTGCACACACGAGTGCATGAAACGGAAACTCTTCCCCCAGCACCCATCATTCACTTACACATGCCATACGAACCAAGTCGTCTTCGTCGCTAACTTCTGCGACTGCACTCGTTAAGGGTATTAAAATGATCTCTTTTCCTTTTTTCTCTCAATTTCTAAAGCGGCACAATCGTGAGGAGTACGAGTGTGAGTCAACTTTGGAGTAGTGGGATGTGCGAGCTCCCAACTCCCTGTTTAGTAGAAACGCATACTGTTGCTGTGAGACTTCATCAAGCGTACTATTTTGCTGCAAGTGTTGTGTGTGTAGTAGTACTGTCTTGAGAGGTATAATATATGAAAGGAAGGAACTTCTGTCTGTCAAGTTTTCAACTGAAATACTCGTACGTGTGATTTGACATCACTGATTGAATCACCAGCGGAAGCTATTCGACAAAAAAATGTGAGGAAAGTGCTCACCATCAGCTCAATCGCGAATCTCAATCTGAATCTCTCGAATGTGCGTGAACAAGTATGGTATATACCACTGTCACATTCTAGTGTCACGTCACTCCTAGGTAGACTTTCATTTTTTGTATAGAAAATAGAAAAGGCAGTTGTAGAGTGCCAAGGTGGATTAAATTATTAAAAATTAACGCATCGTGTACGATGCAAAACCACGAGGATATTTCTGATGAAGATCCGGATTCGGTATTAGGCAGGGTGCGGGATAGTAAGTTGTCATCTTTTCATATAAACTATAAACTGAAAGAACATCCACTTGTAGAAGCATCAATAGCTCAAAAATTCATTTTCATAACTGTATTAAAACACAAATTGCAGTCAGGCGCAAATGGGCGGTTCAGGAAGATGAAGCGTTGGCTTATAGATTGCAAGATGAAGAAAGTAAGTTGAAGAGTAGAAGTAGTCACACTGAAAGTTTTTCAATTAAGACTAAACAGAATTTTTCTTTTCGCCTTGGCTTAATCTTTTAATCATAAATTTGCTGTTATTACAATGTGTGCACCATTTTTTATTACAGTTGCACAGCATTACAACTCAAATAGGACAAGAAATGCCATTGTGCGGGAAGATGCTCCCCGAGCTCGAGAGGCTCAACGGCAAGAAGACCTGGACGCACTGGAAGAACGCCTAAAGCATTTAAGCGTACTACAGAAGCAGTAAGTTTTGGATGCTGTTTTGAAAGATGTTGTAGATACCAAACCACAACCACGGTTCCATTACGATTACCTCTAAATTTTTTAGAGCTGACGAGGATGGAAGGCTTGCGAAGATGCTTGCGTCACGGGGACCAGACGCAGCTAAAGTTAAGAAGCATTCTCCCTCCGACGGCACAGTCGAAAAGCTTTCTCCACAAGAACTGTTACAACAAGTAACCAGTGAAATTTCATTCTCGGGTAGAAAGAAAGCAAAATCTCCCCTGCTTGGTGCAGCTATGCCAGAAGAAGAACCAGGTCCGTCACGGTCCTGTTTAAAACATTCACCCGATCACGAGCAGGTACGCCCGGTTCCGGTAGATGTTTTAGCGGAAGAAGATATGCGTAAAACACAAGAAGAGAAAGATGCGGTGAGTAAATTTTGTTAACCTTTTTGTCAACGTAGTATCTTATGACAGGTACTCTGAAGTTGGATGGCTTGATTCGTTCGTCATTAACCGTGCGGACACTTGGGAGGAAACATGTCACCTTTAAACGGGCACAGACTCGATTACCGGGTGTCTATTTAGTGCATGTGCGTTTTCTGTCATGACTAGATACTCACTCGGTCATTAATCTGCTGCATATTCATCAGACATACCATTTTTGGATTGCGGCCTACTTGAGCATTGGAACTTGGATACCGAGATTCCAACAAGCCATACATTATCCATGCATTCACTGGGATTGCGGCTGCGGCAATTATATTTTTGTCCAAACTTGAACTTTATTTAATTCTATTACAGGCTGTGGCTAAGGCGTTGCAAGATGAGCTTGATAGATACGAAAAAGATCGGCAACTCGCACTGGAGGCACAGGATCGAGAACTTGCTAAAATGATACATGAAAAGGTATTAAAACAAATGCATTCTCACAGATTCCTTCTCGATTACTTCATGTCGATACGAAGATGAAAAAATTGAGGTGATATTAACGTTATTTTTAACTATTTAATATTGTTTAGGAGAAGGCGCGTTTACGAAGAGCAAAGGAAAAGGCTCGGTTAAAATTAGAGGCAAATGCTACATCCGACGGAGGTGATGCTTCAGAAGTTGGAGATGGGGATGCGCGAGCATGCAGCAGAAATTCTTCCTCCTCTGATAGATCACGGTCAACGGATCTGTTACCGCCTCAACTACCTGAGAAGTTGAAGTCTCCAAGCAGGGAGCAAATAGGATTCAGAGCCAATCCCAAACCCCTTCCACCTAATCCTTCAACTCCAGACGTTCGAAGTTCAAGCGCATCTCCTCAAACTCAAACTAGGTAGAATATCGACTACCCGCAGAACCTGTCCCTCCATACATGCCCATCCACGGATATCATCGCAGTAGTTCCAAGAGAAACAAATAGAATTTATATACTCGTTAATGCTCAATTTGTATAATTGATACCAAAGCATCTTTTATTTTCGGAATCTGACATGCTTACAGATAAATATAAACAATCTAACTCGTAATGAGCTGGTGCACAAATTTTAGTATTCGTATCGTACTACTTATTTTTAATATTTCATAAAATCGCTATATTATGAACTGTAATCGTGTAAAAGATGAGTAAATCGAAAAAGTATTGACGCATATGGTATTGCGAAGTCTGATCTGATAGTTGTGATATATTTTGTTCTAATAAAGAGAATTTGTAATTTCAGTATGGAAATATTTTCTTCAGGTTTTACGTGTTGCACTCATTTTATTCCTACAAGTAACCTACTATCATCGTAAGCGTTCGAAAATACTAGAAATTTTCAAAGTGGTGTTGAAATATGCCTCCACTAGAATCATCCAAATTACTAACAACGGCACAAGCCTCATCGACGGTTTTCGTCATTCCAAATGGTCCACAGCTGAACACGCCAAATTTCTTTACCTGCATTTTAAATACAATATTAACAGCAGCGAGAATATTAGATTTATGAACTAAAAAATGTCATGATTTCACTCACTTTGGGATGAATCTTTGTCAAAGCTCTGAAGATGGATACAAAATTTGGCCTTCCAAAATGTGTGACAGATTTTAGCCCAGTGAACAATGACTTATTGCTAACTCGCTGAAAATGTCTTTCGCACATGTACTTGAAATCATTAAACAAACGACGTGCGCACAGATTAGATTGCCTCAAACTTAAGTAGATACACTGCTGATGAATAATTCAATTATAGAATACAGAGTACAATGATGTACGCGCATTCGCATCATGAATATCATCATTCATTGCAGTTTTGCAAATATAAAATTGGATTGGCATTAACACGGACTCACCAACAAAACCGTTCTCATGTCGAATTTCTCGTATGTCTGAGTTATGAACAGATGAACTGCAATAATCTGGCAATTTTCTATCTCCCTGTAAAAATTAAACTCAATCATAAATTGTCCGCCCTCCTCTATACTACAATCGAATTGCCTAACAGGGCCAACTTTCACCATACCTGATAATATCAACCAGCCACTCGAACTGCTTTTGAGTTCGGGTAACCCAGATAAAGTAAATTTTCTTACAGTTTCGAGGATTTTGATTTGCAGCAACATCTAGAAAAATTATTAGTTGATCATGAATTTCGGTGTCTAATTTGTAGCGTATGCACAGCCTTACAAACACCATCTCAGTCTACCTTTCAGAATACTGGCAAAAGGAGTTACACCAATTCCTCCACCTACCAGGACAGATACTTCATAACGCCACCAGTCTTGATGCCCTTCTCCTATAAAATGAAATGTCTAGTTTTTCAAATGCGACTCTTCTAGACATTTTAGACAAAATTTCAATTTCAGAACCATGAAATGCCCATACCGTACGGTCCATCCAAGTACAACTTAGGAAGAGGCCTCTGAGGTCTACGCAACATGAAATGATTCTCATTAAAAGCTTCTTAGCAAAATGCACCAGTCGATGCAAATTTCCATTGTCTTTTTACCTGTCGTAAAGTTGGCGAATGTTTGCTGTAAAGGGGCCAACTGCTCTTATATGAACAGTGAGGTATGGTTCATGTGGAGCAGAAGAAAGTGTGAAGGGATGGAATTCATTAGGATTTAAATCCAGACAAGCAATTCGAATCCACTGCCCAGATTTGTACTCGAAACCCACAGGACGAGCGAATTCTAGCTTCGTGACATCTGCGGAACATTTACAATTTAAATATTATAATCATTTTCTAAGGTATTATACTCAAAAATAACGTTCATGTATGAAATTCCTCGGCCATAGACATACTAGATGGCAAAGCCTTAGCATCCAACACTGGTATTTCAACTTTCTTCCTTCCGGTAGTGATCAACCTATCCAGAATGAAAATGACCAATGGACCAACCAAAAATAGACCAAACAGGGGATCTTGGACAAGACGACCAGACCCATGGAGAAGCATGAGTATGTACCATCTACATCAAAAGAATCGAAATGTCATGGTCAAATTTCATACTTAAGGCGCCACCCATAATCCTGCTGGATTCCTTACAATGGGTATGTTGCATGTGTTGCCCAAAACATTCTGAAGGCGTTTGCGCGAGCATACGAAGTAGCAAATGTGTAAATTAATGCCCCCAGAATAACCAGCATAATCCCAGTAATCCCAGTAATGGTTCCAAATGCCCAATAGTGAAACTTTGGAAGTACATGCGTCCTATAATAAATCGCATCTTTTAACAACAGGGAAATCTTCACACATTATTTCGAATCTCCAGACACTTCACACATGTCGCTATCTTACGGTCGGTGATAATCTCTGAAGAGGCATGATAAATCCGACGAAGTTTGGGTGGAAATGTGATAAAAATTAATGCTGTGTCCGACAATATGAATACAGGACGACCCCAGTGCCAGAATTGCAATGTACTTGTGCATTGCAAGGAAACTGTCAAAGGGAATAATCCTGTGTAGAAATGTTTCTCGCAAAATCGTAATTGAATTGCGACACATCGTTAGGAGGAGAGTTGCATAAGTAAACATCATAGCGGATGCAGCGCCGCGTGTTATTGACACCCCATATCTGTTTTAAAACACTCATTATTTGTGACCAAACTTGATAATTGAAAAGTTAGATTAAAACAGATTTGTGAGGAAATGTTACCCCGCGATGTGCCTTAGCCCACCATGCTCACTTTCAATGGAATAAACTACGTAAAACAAAAATCATACACCTTCAGAGAGCTTGCTTCTTGAACAAAGGATGATGATACAAGGTCGTAATTGTAAAATATATCGTACCGTATGCACGCTCGGCAAACACAGCAATAAATACAAGAGTGTACAAAATCCCCCAGAAAATCTGCAGATTATATATTTCCACCCATTTCGAGAAGGAGCACTGCTTGGTGACCCCACTGACTATCACGTTTTCAAATTCCTTTTGACCTGAATCCTCCGCTTCCGGGGCGCTTCAAATCCCGAGAAATAGAATAATTAAAACATTTGCAAACAATTGAGCAAAAAAAGACGTTTCCAATCGATAAGATGAAATAGGTCTAAAAGAAATTGTACATACTCGCCATATATGCTCAACACGGTTGATCGAGCGGAATCGACGTAACTTTTCCTAGTCCCCTTCATTTGTGATTCGGGAACATTAACTCCAGAGAAATTCAAATTGGCATATCCCAACGCTTTCTTGTTCTCTGGGTGCAGCATCAGTTCTTGGAAATGCTGAAAGGTGACCTTCGACTGGAAATGTTTTGACGTAAATCACATCAGACGCATTAATAAATTAATCTGGTTCATATAAATCAATATATGAACTGGTAAAACCTTACATCTCGCTTTACTCCAACTTGTTCCAGCATACCCCGGACAGCATTTTCAATTTCGTCATTGCTTACATCATATCTGGAAGCATCTACTAATGAACGTATCATTTCCGTGAACTGAAACGATTAGATTGAAGCATTCTATCATTTCCAGAAATACAAAGAATAAATAAGCTACCCTGAAGTGAAATATAGTTAACCTCATCTGCAGTTAAAGATCCCGTCCGTGAAATATCGTACATATCAAACATTAATTTTGTTTTATCCTCAGCAGTTCCTTTAGAAAAAATAATTAGCATATCCAAAAATTCCCGGAAGCTTATGAAGCCGTTGTTATCTCTGTCAACCAAGTTGAACATCTATGCGAACCACATGGTCCATGAGAAAATGAATCATTTAATTTTTTAGGAAACGTTTAAAATTCATTGCATTGTGCAAATGGATATTATAATGTGTGTATACCTTTTCCACGAAGGTCGACGTTGCCTGCATCCCCAACGCGTCAGCAAATTCGGCCTGAGTTAACTCCGTACGAATTACTTCCTTGATAACTTTAGCTTCTAGCAACTTTTCCTTCCCTTTGGGTTGTTCTATTGCGAAGGCATGCGCAAACACAACCTTGAAAAATGACTCCAATCGTGCCAAACGAATATCCTTGGTGGTAACTGCTGACAAACTCTGCCGCAGATTCGTATGGTGTTCGTTGAATGTAATGTTCGCACCGAGCCTTAGTTTAGAGCGTAATACAATTTTGAAATTTCTTTCCATCGAAGACAGGCTGGAAGAAATTGTACTTAGAGCTAGCTAATTATTTGGCTACCTTTGCTGAAAGAGTGTATAAAAAGAGTTCTTCAAAAACGAACTCTCAAATCCAAGGACGCAGTCGTACTCATTAGAATTCTTTAAGATGACATATTTCCCATCATTTGTCAATACCACGTCCAACGACTCCTTCCGATTCATATCGATAACCCGGAGCAAACCTCCACGATGGTTTCGCACTTCGAGAATACACTTTTCGTCGTTTATGACCAAAGCAACTGCTCGAGAAGGTTTATCATGCCCCACCCATTCGCGTGCTAATTAATTAGGAATGAAAGGAAAATAACTTTAAAGATACGTTTTAAACCAAATACATTTTCCTCATAAAATATATGTGGTTCTGTGATGCTTATTGGTTTTTAAGTGTACCTAGACTAGGAGCAGACTTGACTCCAGCCAACTTCAGAGATGAGCGAACATCACGTTGCAATTTCAGTAATGCCTTTTGCCTTTTCTTCTGACGGATTGATGCCGTCAATGGCACTAATGATGCGATTCCTAAAATACATTCCAATTTGAACAGAAAGACTGTGGAATTGCTCTACGATTTCAAAGTAATATCAATCTTAATGAAATGAAGCCATGTATAAACTCACCAATTATTATCAAACCAATCACGGTATATGTGGCAATGAAGGAGATTTCACTTCCGTAGAAATAGTCGTAGTGGCCTAATTTTGTACATTCTTCCATGGGCTGGCTATCGGACGATAGCTACAAGAAAAATGCCATTTAGGGTTGATTTGTTTAAATTGAAAGGAGATTTGCTACAGGTCACCGGCACTTACAATTACAATATTTGTCATTTACCTGAGGAAATTGGTAGCAGGTGGAAGTTCCCGTCATGTTGCCTCTAAAGAAGTCATCACACTTGCGACTTAACCAGGCATCATTTAAAAAGCACTTCGTCGACAACTGTTTGAATTCTGTCAGAACCATACATACGTTTTAGAAACATTGATAAGTATACTTACATAATATGAACCTCTATATTATTTAAACAATGAAATTTTTCTCCACGTGTGCACATAATGCATTTAAGGCACAATACACGAATGTTAACTTACTTTCTCCAGGCAGACGAAAGGGATTCTCTTGGATATCTTCCTCCTTCATGTGAGTTACACTGACAATAAGATCGAACACATCCAACAATTTTATTCGTTCAATCTGATCTTTCGTAAATCGACTGTAAATAAAAAGTAACATTTCGCTTTAATTAATCTTAGTTTTAATTTCCTGTATATGTGGCATATTAACTAGTTGAGAAGCATGTATATAAGTATGTATATAAGTTTCATGTGCAATAGTACGGTTTCTTCCACTGTTGATTTTCAAACCAAAAACGATCAGCGTTTCGAATTCGCGTGAATTGATCTTTGATTATAGCTCGAAATAAAGGACCCGGTCTATAACTAGTTTCCAAGATTCCACCAGTCCATACGTCGATATTACTCCATGGATCGACTGGCTTCCCATCCGGAGACTTGCTGTGAATTTCTTTCATACGCTCCAGAATATTTTCAGGGGTATGAGTTCCGGTTTCACTTATATAGTCTGCGACTGACTTTATCCTGTTTAGCTCAGGAAATGCCTCCCTCGCCGTGTTATAATCAGGAGTACCTGCGAAAAATATTCATACCTCGGATGAAAATACACTTTTATATTGCAACATTCATTTTGCTTTCACTCTAAACCCATATAAAGCCATGCCATACGTATACATTTGGGACTAGGCGGATAGATAAATATACGGAGGTCGAGGGTTCAATTACCATGATCTCTCCCTCGTTGAATATTTATTGCCATTAAGTCCCTCCGTGAAAATTCTAAAGGTCCAAATACCTAATAGTAGAATTTATCAATACTTTATAATCCTGTTGGATTCATGCAAACATCGCCAATGACAGATTTTCTTTTTGAAAGTCTTTAAAATGCGAACCTGTCCCCTTAAGTCTTCGACGATCATGTTATCCTCTCTTTCTGCCCTTTGTGATGCCATTCCCTTGTAGAAAGGACGGAACATTTGCTAAGTTTATATTGTGTTGAAAAAATGAAGCAAAAACGAATACTATACAGCGTTAACTATCATACCATCAGGAGTCTATCAATATCAGCTATATCTCCTGTTTTAATGTCTGGACATTCAGGAGATTTGAAGGGCATTACCAAAGGTTCCTTTTAAACCATAAAACGATATGTCACAGTACAGTTCTTCATACATGCTTCAAAAATTTCCAGAGAACCACTGAGAAGGCGTCCCTTACCTGGGGTCTCCAAAAGATATTGCAAGTTCTTATAGCCCCAGTAGACGTTGAGTTTGGCTTTCTGGATTTACGGACGCCATAAAAAGGTACAGGGTTACATTTACCGCACGCGTAGTCCCTCATATATGCTCCTGGTGTAACTAATGTGTGGCCTTGAGAGGAATAATTGTAATACATTCGTAGTACGGGAATAAGTCTAGCTGGACAAATAGTTTAGCAAAATGATCAACCAAAATACCAAATCTCATTGCTGCGGTTTGAAAAAATTGTTCGATTTGTGGATCGACGCTCGGATCATAGCCACGGTACACATCTAACTCTTCATCTAACCATTCCGGAAGCCATTTGTACACCACTAAACTCTGGTACGTTGCAATAACCCATTTCCTGGCTTCCTGTGTGGCAATCAATCAACAATTCTACCATTACAAGTTTTCATATTTGGCGATTTACGACCTGGAAAATGATTCGGTACTAAATCTCTCCTTAACATGCCAAGACCTCCCACCAACCTGAAAAATCCGTTCACCACTCCACTCAGGTCGTGTTTTGTGGAGATACGTTGCGATCTGATTGTGCCATCGGAATAAAACAACTCCAAATGAAAGCAGGAATGCGTTTTCATTACCTCTTGGATTTCCAAGAACTTGAAAATTCATGTTGCAACTTATCATTCAGGTGCATTATATAATCCACGTTGGTAAATGTACATCTTATTAGCGCAACATACCGAAAAATCGGTTCACTTTGTCAGTGGAATGCTGCTTCACCCAATCTGAATGAAATGCAGGTGGTGGAGGGTTCGCTAGAGGAAGCCGCAAAATATTTCGAGCAGGGAACAAGCCTTTTTCGTCGTCTGAAGCGAGTAGTCCATATTTAGCGAGTGAACCATTGGGATACGTCCGCAGGACATCTGACCAACCTTTCGCAGTTCCGTAAATTAATCCACCATCAATCCAAGGTGTAATTTCATTGAGCTGCAATAACGATGTATAATGAAGACCAATTATAGCTTATTTTTGCATTTCGCACTTGTTCGCATTTTGTCCTTTGTTCAAAATGTGTGCTTGCAAGTATGCTAATAATACTCTGTAACAGTCTCGGCGTACGCTTATAACATGGACACTTTTAGCTTTCGCCGGGAGTATTTTGCAGATAGCCGGTTGTATTACCTGCTGCCGTGGATTTCCTGGAGACTGTCCTGTGGTTTGTGACCATCTTGACCGAAGAAATGGCATTTCCTTCTTCTCTGTGAGATTTCTGATTTCATCGTATTTTTCAATTTTAAGATTAAAGTATTCGGGTGGACAACCAGGCCTTTGTGCATCTAAAATTTCCTCTACTCTGTAAATTTATGGATGAAATTCAAATAGAATTATTTAAGCCCTTGATATCAAACCGAGAGCACTATTAGGGTAGAGGAAAAGTAGATTTAGATGGGAAGTTAGTAGATTACACTTGTTGTCCGAAAAACACCAAAAAGGCTGTCTTGCCAGTTTTGGAGTAACAAGCTTGTTCCTTGTCCTTCCCATCGACACAAACAGGCTTCCTCGTCATTAATTCGGTGCTTGCAAGGAAAGGATTGATCCTAGTTCCCTTAACTGGTTGATAGACACCGTCTTCATAAACTGGTGGAACTCTTCGAAGTAATGGAGTATCTGGCAAAGATGCAACATTATGCTTTTGAAAGAAATCAATGGTTTAATTTTCGAAAGTTTCGTTGAAATATAATATGTGCACGGGCCAGTGCATTGTAAATTACCAACAGCTCCTAGCTCAACATGGAACAAATTATTGAAAAATCCATCAAAAGTTTGATATTCTGGAAGATTAGTATTTTCAGTTTTTCCTTTTTGACATGCAGGATCGTCCTCATAAAAGCAATCATCGATAAGCCATGATATCAGATTTATCTTATTTTTCGGCTCTCTGCCATGTATCCATTGGCTTGGTTGAAGTTTCGTCGGTTTATCTGGCTTGCGCACGGGTGCTTCCGAAGTAACTAAACGCTGCGGTTTTTGTGGTCTACGAGTAGGAACGTTGTTAGAATATTCGGTTGTCGGACTCTCTGGAAATTTGATGGGACCGTTGGGACCGACACCTACTCTCCCATTGCCCCGGATTCCATTTAACTGTGCTGGCCATGATCTTTGCGAGTGATAATCTAAAAAATTGACGTTGCAATTACAATACAAGATTTATGTATCAGTCAAGACTTTAGTTGTATCAACATCGATTCGATTGTATACGCTTCTTCGAAGCGACTTCCAGAATCACTATTATACAACGGTAGGCTTACCAGGGTACGCCCCAGGGTTATATTGATCTAGGTACACGCTCTGTGCACCACAAATGTGAAGAAATGACGCAGTTACCAGTGCATAATAACTAAACGCGAACATTTCGACAATCACTTTTAAAACTTTCAATAAATTCGCTTCGGAGCTTCCACTCCACGTCAGCTTCGCGAAAAGGTTTTGGCTAGATTGTCATATCTGTCATGGACTGTCTTGTGTGGCATAAGTACAGTGTTGTGTGGTGCATTTAGATATGTGTGTAGACACACTCACACAGGCCATGGAAAATATTACAGTAAGAAGTCACCGCAAACCCGAAGCCGCTTGGAATAGGTGCAATTAAAACTTCATTCATTTGCGGTTTTCCTGAACCGGCAAATAATGATAATCAGATTCGTTTATTCCTTATTATTGGATTCTATTATATGGTTCACATCCTTATTACATAGCCCACACACAATGCTTGCATACAAGCTTCAAGTTGAAACTCCCAATTGTCCAATATTGAAAATTTATGAAACTGAGACTGGGTGCCGGGTGCTATTGCTTACAATTTGATGATAAGTAAGTCAATTAAGCATTTATTGTCAGCCAGAAGCCCCCAATGAAGCTTAATGATTGGACTAACCTATATGTATATGTAACTTTATTGGTAATATATGAATTAAAAATACAAATGCTTAAATTAAATGTACTAGGTAGGACACATTATGGATTATGGAAAAATAAAATGCACACACGCAAAACCACTTCCATCCAACCAGCAACGCCAATTCCGGCTTACTTGACTTGATAAAAGTGAGTGCCCAACGTACGTGAGGGCAAGAAAATGACAGTAATGCGTATTCAAAGCAAATAAAATTGCACTTCTGCTAAAATCTTCGCAAAAAATCGTGATGTAATTTTACCGAAACGAGGGTGCTCAACGTTCGTTTAAAACAAATTTGCTACCAATTAAAATATGACAAAGAAATTTCCGCACCGCAAACTACATGTGAATATTAATAAAACTCCTTGGCTCAATAGCATTAATCCTCAAAATACTTACCAAAATATTTTATTTACGTTACAACAATACGTTATGGTACAATAAATGACGACGATAACAGAATACAAAATCTAAAATATAGAAAGGCAATTTGGGTTATGATCCAGCTCCTTCCAACGCCATTTGTTGCCTCACCAGCTCTCCTATTTCTTGTATTACATCTGGACGCAACAATTCCCCGCACTGTAAATCACACACATACCAATCGCAATTAGTACAAAATCGTCGGATTATGTGGTAAATAATGATATGTACAATTGATATTTCCAAATGTCCGTAACAGTTCACGATCACTAACCTCATATTTAGTTGATGCTTCGTAAGCATACATAAGGCTAGTGTCATAAATAGGAAGCCAGCAGTTTGATAAGGTTGCCACACAATTTTTTAGTCGAGCAACAGCAAGCCTATCCGCTTTTGAAATCCGGATCTAAACACAAAGGGAGGCGTTATCATAATCATAAATGAACAATATTTGCTTATAAATGTAAGTATGTAAAAAATGATTACCTCTTCCAGAATTGGATTTTTGCCATCCGATTCCTCTTCCTCAAGATTTGTTCCAGGCATTCTTCCGTTAGGAAGGGGAGAAATCCAAACATAGCCATTATTCCCCAAAATGACGCTTACGCCACAAGGTAAATTGTGAATATGATTCTTTCGCCTCTTGATAATGGAAGAGGGTACTTTTACTAACGTACCCGGTCCAAGCTACCACAAATTAACAGAAAATGAAATTATGAATACTTTGCTAAATCACAATTTGTTATTGCCTTATTGCCCATATAGTTCAAGTGCAAGCAATTTTCCACACTTACTTTCCCATACTTGACACTTCGTGTGTGCAAAGCTAAGCTCCCATCATTGTAAACGCTCTGAATCTCAGCGCTAATAACGTCTCCCTCCTTCAGAACTTCTCTCATTCCGAGTTCATCCTCAGCAGATCGTCTCCTCTGTTAATTAAATTAATTCATAGACCATAGAGCACCAATTTATTTAAAAAAAGATCATTATGACGAATGCTTGTAATAATTTTTAAATTCACGTGAGCTAACCAGTTCTCCCGTAGGTAAATTTATCGACGATAGCAGAAGGATACCATCCAGCCTACTATTAATATCCACCTTCCACCGCTTCTGCATTACTTTCGTAATTCTACCCACCACAACGTCACCCACCTCCCCATAGTAGACTCCTCCTATTCCACGCACGGTTACCAAACGATTCACTCGTTCCACAGCCCCCACCACTGACGCAACAAGACTCTGATCCACTGGATTCACAAATGTTCCATGGCCTCTGCGCAATTAAATTTAAACCAGGAATGAAATTTGGTTAAAGCAATCCACACATCCTCGCCAAAATAACAAACAAAATAACCAAGAACATAATGCTTCATCCCTGACCTCATAAAGCCCATTTCCTTTGTTATTACTGTTCCAGGTGTAACATAATTTGCGGCTTTGGCAGCTGTCTCCTTTTTTACGAATGTGTCTTCCCCATTCTCCCGAATTCGTAAATCAAAAACCGATGTCTCCCCTCGGCCGACGACAATATCGTTCTCCACATTTCTCGCCATTCTCAATTTTGTCTCCCCACAGTTCTAAAACCAGACCAACCACTCCTAATAAAACACTCACAATCAGCACTTATTCTATGTTAACGAAAGCGAGTTAGATAACTTCACATTACAGCAGTGATTACTGATTTCAATATTTCGTAAAATATCTTCGGCGGACCTCGTGTGTGAAAGTGTGACCATCACATGCACCAAACGACAACATCAACATCTTCTCGCAGGCAGACAAGCTCTCTCAATTGACTCAACACGATTCCCTCTCCTTCTCAGCGAATGCACATTTCTCTTATGCCCACACTTCACACTGTGCTGGAGTGACTTCTCTCCATGAAAAATGTGAAGCACCTTGGAATTTACCTTTGCCTTCGAGAACACCAACAAATCCAGCATTTTTTATGACTTATTCAGGTGTTTGATTTTTGATATATGAGGAATGAGGAGTCAATAATAAAATATGATCAGTGATCCTGCAAATAAGATATATTTTTGAGGAATTAAGACTTGAGTAGTGCATATTTATTATTCAAATTTTTGCATAATATGTATTTTCAAAATTCAATTTTACATTTTATTGATAACTATTCAATACTCAGTCTACCAAATAGCAATAATTATAATAGTAGAAAAAATGACTATTTTTCGTCCTCCTTCTTAATACCTCCCGTACGCCGAAGGTCACGATATTTCTCTTTTAAAACTTCATCCATAAACTCTTCGTGGCCCATGACTTTATTGTAGTCTGACGGAGTGCGAAAAAAATGCTCTAACATAATCATCTGCCTCCCAGTTCCATCTCGATACCAATTGTCCGCAATCATAAAATGGAAGCGTTTCTTCACTCGAGTCACCGTTCCTGCTAGAAATTCCCGGTGGGTGAGCCTTCCAGGAAGAAGGTGTCCGTAGAAGATGGCAACACAGTGGTTCTGCAAAATTGAAGAGAAAATGGACATATCAAAATCAAGACTTTATATTTAATCACGAAATAGAGAGCATATGGAGTTAATGATGAAATTAAATCCTAACCTTAGCATTGCAGTAAATCCTAACAGGCAACGTAGTTTGAAGGCGGAATAATGCCACTGCTAGCGAGATGAGGCTAAATGCCATTATACCAAATACATAGGGGTCATCTGCATCCAGTAAGTCTTCTGCTTGGGGCGTGGCAGGAGCGTCCTGGGCTCCTTTCCAACCTCTCTCTGCTTTCATCGCTTCCATAGTTCGGATGATGTCACTTTCTAGATTACGTTGTTCCCTTTTCTCCTGCAGTTCTCCCTTCATCCTTGTGAGAGTCGCCTGACGCTCTTCTCTCGATTGTTGGGCTAATGCAAGCCACAGGACTACTGAAGTAATGACCGCACCCACGGAAAGGAATACGAAAATTTGACCTCCTAATAAGTAGTTGGGGAAAGATGATCGGTAAATTAGCTCATACGATTTTGGCATTCCATCCCGTCGACGATAGCGTTCCAACGTTAGCGGACCGCAGAATTCATGCGATCCTTTCCGGTAACTTCGGAGGAACATTTTTCCAGGAACATTGTGGCGGCGTAAGTGGACAAAAGATGATAACCGCGTTGATACTAGGGACAGGGATGCTGGTGAGCCAAGAAGGCACGCTGGGTATGAACGTGAACTGCACGCTGTCGAATATGAACTAACGATATTTGAACCTTTACTCAAGCTTCCAGAGACAACTCCCGTTACGAAGTTCGGAGGATACGCGTTAAGAAGTATCGTTGGCGTCTTTGTGCCGAGAGCTAGCCGGCACAACAGCGCTGCCTGCATTTTGAAGTGACTTTGGGTGAGGATGCGAGAAATATAAGTTTCAACTGTTTTCAATCTATAGTTCCAATTCACCGATAATGTCCAATCAACTGAAGCCGGAGCTTCATGTGTTTTGAGTTCATGAAAAATGAAACAACTTTCTATTTGTTATCATGATTTATCAGAAAAGCACTGGCGCAGCACAAAATCTTAAACAGTAAGTAAACCTGTAAAATGTCTTTTTGGAGTGCTTTGAGCGAAGTTGTAACTTTTCATGCATCTGCTTCGCCCCAGTTGTTTGGCAATATACAGCAAAACATGGCAAAGGGTTACCGCGGTGGAAGCATTGAAACTTGGCTCATACGTGGACAGAAATTCCTATATATTTACTGGAGACGCTTTTTTTGAATCACTAGAAACTACATGAAATTGCGACATTCGAGTAAAAATGAGAACCAGAAGTTGTGATTAGTAAAAATTGTCCCTCCCGGCCTTGGTGAAACAGCTTAATTATCAGAGTACAGGCGCTAATACGTTTTGTGATAATTGCTACCACCTTGCAAACTTTGCCCTTTTTATTGCTATCCATTTAAAAGTTTCTCAGGACATGAAGGGCCCGTCGCTTCGGGGTACCTCCCTCCTCCATGCAATTTAAAATAATACAATGATGATACTGGGTAATACTGCATGCACAAATTTGTATTCATAAATATGTATACGTGTATTCAATACAGAATTCTTAGTTTATAATTTTTACGTGATTATAAAATGACGACGAAGTAGATATGCGCAAATGTTTTGTTTACTAGTATTGTATTTTTTAACGTTTTACTTGGAGTCCATAGTTCACACTCCACACCTATAATGAGTGAGACGTAGTCAGTCAGGCATAGATCGTAATGCAGTCTGGTTGCGTTGCAAAGTTCTTGATGAAACAATCCTGAAAGAATCGCAGAGGAGCTTTCCATCCAACCATTTTGAGAAAGAAACAAAAATTCTAGAAATACGAAAACTCTCCAGGCCCCGGCTCCATGTCCATGTACTGGTTTATGGGTAGTGTTACTATCAAAGCGACTCACGATCAGTGGATATGGGATTGTTAAGAATTGTACAAGGAGAAAATTTCCCATCATAGCTACACGTATGGAATATCCTTAGAGTTTAAGTAGGTTTCAAACATCCATAAGTTCGTCTTCTTCATCATCCTCGTTATTTCTGACATCTTCTTCGTCCTCCTCGTCCTCCTGGTCTTCTTCTGTCGCAGCTGCTGGCTCTGTCTTAGCAGAGGAAACGGTTTCCGGCCTTAGCACCGGAGGAGGAGGCAGTGGTTGCGGAGTCAATGGTCTTGGAGCAGCGTTCACCGGACTTTGTCTCGACGCAGCACCAGGACTTTGACGTGGTGTATTCTGAACAGGACTTTGGGGAGGAGGTCTATTGTTATTGCTTGGTACAGGTCCAGGACTCTGACGAGGGGTTGATGCAGCTGAGGCACTGCTTGGAGGACTGGGTGGAGGGCTATCAGGGATTTCAACTCCTGTACCTACTCCAGGATCAGGTTTAACATCCCTACTTTGATATAGGAATGTTTTTTCAGCTTCCGAGTGGGAGTTGTCTGGGTCCGCAACCGCACCTACTTCTTCGTCTACAGTGAAATATCCCTTCGCAACTTCATACATGGAGTCTAGCAGTTCCTTTTTCAGCTCTCCAGGAAAAAGTTCTACAAATAGATAAGGAATATTTGCAAAATAATTCCAACTGGCAATATCCCATATTTAAATAAAGTTTTATCATCTTCAATCTTCACACCTCTTCCAAGCGGAGCTAGATCGGCTACCATATGAGATACATTTACATTATCTGGACCTCGCTTCTTAATGTACTCCATGAATTCATCCCTCATTGTCCACGTCCAGCCCTGCTGATGTGTTTTGTGGCGTATGTGCGTCATTACCCTGTTCACACAATCATAAATAATCCAGTCATTTAAACCTTAGCTCATCATTTAAAAAACTATATCCTCTCCTTGACTCAATTAAAATTTTACTAATTACTCACAAGTCCTTCTGTCCATTTTCAAGTAAAATATCGTGAATCATTTCTTTACACTTGTAAACCCCGAAAGGCGGTTGCTTATCACTTCCACTCATAATATAAATTCGGGACAACTACCAACTGAATATAAAAACACGTGTCCCCGACTAACTTACTAATTGTCAAATCGCAAGTAATCAGACTTGCACACAAGACACCATTGTCACATTCATGATGCTGGATGTTAAGCTTTTTTAAAGCTTATCAATTAGAGCCGATTTGGAGAAGGAACGGAAACGGAAGACAGGCACAGCGTAGCCGTCATTGAACATTCTTCATCATGTGTGGCCATGTACATGTATTTCATCTGAATTAAATGTGCTAATGTTCAACATTATCCACTTTCTCCAGCAGAATTCATATAAAAACCTGGAGCGGAGCAGCGTAGAAACTTCAATCACACTTTCACACTATTGGTAAACATCAGCCGTCCCGTCCAGTCAGCACAAGCTTTCTCCAGCACTCACTCACAGCTGAACACCAGAAAGATGTTTTGGTCAGAAGAGCGCCACATTCAAAAATGCACATATGCATAGGTACACAAGAGCAAGAAGAACACAACGTTCTTCACGTGTGTGAGAAAACGCAAATTTCTTACTTTTTACTCTCTCCTGCTGCTCTGGATAGAACTTCATTCTGCTGGAGAAATTTGATGATTGATAATAATATTGAAGTTTCAAAGCTGTGTCAAGTCGCAGGTGTGTAATTTTAAGTAGTAATTAGTGGCACGACTTGTGTATTCTACATGACTCATGTCAAATGTCAAAAGAAAATAGTCAATTGACAATAGTTGTTGGTTGTCGGGAACCTGGAGTGAGAGGACTTTAAACGTGCTATTGTGAAATCTTTTAGATATTTAAGGAAAGTGAATTTTTGACTGAGTTGTTTGCTAATTTGTAAATTATTGGTAGCTGACTGCTTGGAGGAGCTGTGGTATATCATAGTTTGTAAGGGTTAATTAAAGACGGAATCATGCGGCTGGTGACACCGGTGACTTTGACTGGATTGCAGAAATCCAGTTCTCAAATACGAAACATTTGTATTTTAGCCCATGTTGACCATGGGAAAACTACACTTGCAGATTCGTTGGTTGCGAGCAATGGAATTATTTCGCAAAGACATGCTGGAAGGTTGAGGTAAGGATTTTTAAGGATCAAGCGTATGGAATAAATTTGATATGATGTCATTTGTGGATGAGATTAGTCTGATAATTGGTTTAAATTTGTATGTATTTAAAAGGTATATGGATAGTCGGAAGGATGAGCAGGAAAGGGGAATCACGATGAAAAGTAGTGCGATAGCGTTGCACTACTTGTTTAAGGAGAGTGAAGAACATTTGATAAATTTGATTGATTCGCCTGGACACGTGGACTTTTCCATGGAAGTTTCTACTGCAGTTAGGCTTTGTGATGGAGCTCTAATTGTTGTGGATGTGGTGGAAGGGGTTTGTGCCCAAACTAAGGTTAGTTTAGTTTCGTTGCGTATTCTGTAAAAATTGTTTATAATGATGAATGGAGTTGAGGGTTAAATATTTGACTTTTTAATTTTCACAGGTTTCCTTACAGCAAGCATGGCAAGAGGAAATTAAGCCAGTTTTGGTGCTGAATAAACTGGATAGGTTAATCTTGGAAATGAAGCTCACTCCGATCGATGCTTACGTTCACTTAACGCAGGTTCTGGAAAAAGTGAATGCAGTTGTAGCAGAATTAGTAACGTCTCAGGTTTTCCAGAAAGAAACTTCCAAATCACCTAGTCGTAGTCGGAGTACGTCGGAGGCGAAAGGAGTGGAGACAAAATATGACGATGTTGACCATGTGTATGATTGGAGCACGGGGATGGATGACATTGATGATTCCGAGTTCTATTTTGCACCTGAATTAGGGAATGTGGTATTTGCAAGTGCTATTGATGGATGGGGTTTCCGGTAAGCTAAGAACTGGTTAACTTATATTAAATGGTTTTGATTCAATACTCAAGAGATTTACTCTAATGAAACCAAATGTATTTCATTGCAGTATTATGGACTTTGCTAAGATATTTTCCAAAAAAGTGGGCGTTAAACAAGAAATTCTCGCAAGAACTTTATGGGGAGACTTCTATTTGAATTCGAAAATGAAGCGCATTATGAAGGGTGCTCAAGAGAAGGCGAAAAAACCTTTGTTTGTGCAGTTGATATTAGAAAACATATGGACCATGTATGACACGGTTGTGACGAGGAAGGTGAGTCAAACTGAACATGATAATAATGGTAGGTCAGAATTTGAGGTGGATTATAAGTTTTTGATGACAAAATCATATTTTGTATAGGATAAAATAGCTACTGAGAAAATGATAAATTCCCTGAACTTGAATATTCATCAGCGGGATCTACGCCAAAATGATCCAAAGATTTTGATCTATAATATCATGAGCAAGTGGCTTCCGTTGTCTGAAACTGTGCTAGGTATGAGCTCGAAAACTGGAAAACTTCATTGCACAGCGTTACTATATTTCTGTACCACGTTAAGTGCAATATTGCAATCTAAAACTTAACTTTAAATTTCTTTTAATAGAAACTGTATGTGAGAAACTGCCTTGTCCACTAGCACTGTCTGAAGGAAGGATAGAACGACTAATGCATACCCACAACAGAAAATTTACAACACTTCCCAAAGAAAGTCAAGACTTAAAAACGTCATTCCTAAATTGTAGTTCTGAAGAAGAAGCTCCTGTTATCGTGTTTGTTTCAAAGATGTTTGCGGTGGACTCAAAGTCGTTGCCAGAAAATAAACCAAAAATATTGAGTCACGAAGAAATGCTTGCAAGAAGAGAGGAAGCAAGACGTAAAGTTGCGGAAAAATTGGCGAAAGTAAATTTAAATGATGAAGCAATAGATGTTGAAGAGAAAAGTGATAATTCTACAACAGAGAAAGATGACAACGACAATTCTATTGTAAAACATACACAAGAAGAAAGCCCACACAATTTCATTGCCTTCGCTAGAGTTTATAGTGGAACAGTGAAACGGGGCAGCAGATTATATGTATTAGGACCGAAGCACGACCCAGTAACAGTTATGGAGAAGGTCAGAACCTTTTACGTTTTTAATTCTTTTCTTTAGGCATAACAAATTCAGTTGAAAATTACTATTTGTAAAATATTGACAATCCAGATCCAGAATGGGGGAACCATTGAAGCTGCTAGTAGCGTTCGAGAGTTAACTGCTGGAAATCATATAACTGAAGTTAATATTAAATCGCTATATCTGCTTATGGGAAGGGAATTGGAAGCAGTTGATGAAGTGCCTGCGGGAAACATTTTGGGTATTTAAATTTAATTTTCTATCCCTTATCATTTCACTAGGCTTCGTACGCTTGCTGGATTATCTCATAAGCTATATGCATTTATTCTTTTTTGTGTATTAAGGCATTGGGGGACTTGAAGACCACGTTCTTCGTACGGCAACATTGGCTTCCACAATATTCTGTCCATCTTTTACTAATCTAAACCTTATTGCTGATCCCATACTACGTGTCGCAGTAGAACCTCGTCATACCATGGATATGGATGCTTTAGTTAGTGGCCTAAAGTTATTGAATCAAGCAGATCCATGTGTGCACGTTTTAATTCAAGAAACTGGGGAACACGTGTTGGTCACAGCTGGAGAAGTTCACTTACAGCGTTGTTTGGATGATCTCAGAGAAACGTATGATCAAAGTTGGAGAAAGTTTTGTTGCATTCTTTCGTTATTTGGTTAGTATGGGTAATCAATGTTTATTGAATTATTTCAGGTTCGCAAACGTTGAAATTACCGTGTCGAATCCTATAGTTCCGTTCAGAGAGACAGTAGTAGAGCCGCCTAAAGTAGACATGGTTAACGAACTAATAGAAACGAAATTAACTCAAACGCAGAATAATAAATCCACCAACAAAAACGATGACGCTCACTCCGACGGGTTAGTAATACAAATGACGTCAAACAAAAAATCCACAATAAAAGTTCGTGCAAAGCCATTGCCTTTGGAAGTTGTAACGCTGCTGGAAAAGTCACAAGCTCTCATGAAAAAAATAAAGGACAGTGAAGCGACTTTTAAAAGCGGCAAAAGCAGCTTACTGACTGATGCGTTAATTAGTGAAATCGAAAATTTTAAAGAAGGCTTAGCAAAGGCATTTACAAATTCGAACTGGGATCCTGCGGTGGTTAAAAGAATTTGGTCTTTTGGACCGAAAAAATGTGGTCAAAATATTTTGGTAAATGAAGTCAGTGGTTTTGCCAATGCATCCGTCTGGTCTACCCGCAAAGATGATGATGTTGGGGATCCAAGAGACGCCTTCAGCAGCAACTTTGTGAATGGATTTCAAATGGCAACTTCCTCAGGACCACTTTGTGAAGAGCCAATGGTTGGAGTGTGCTTTAGTGTGGAGGAATGGAACATAGAGCAAACCGAGGAGCTTGAGAGCACAAATCAACCATTTGGACCATTTTCAGGACAAATTATGTCATCAGTTAAGGAAGCTTGTCGAAAGGCATTCCAGTGTCAGCCTCAACGATTGATGATGGCAATGTACTCCAGTAATATCCAAGTGAATAGCGAAGTTTTGGGTAAGCTGAATGCTTTGTTTGTACTCTTAATCTTAGCATACTCATGCAAGCGTTTTGCTTGTCAAATCAGGACATGGGGCACAGAGCTTTCTGTCTGCGATTACACACATATAGTAATATCCATATCGCTTCATAATGCATATTTTCTTAAAACAAGAAAATAATGACTACTGCTGTCATTTAGAACAAGTTGATGACTTAAGCATTTTACATGAATGCGCCCGTGATTTACCTGGAACTAAGGATAATTGCATATTTGGATGCGACAAAAAATTAACATGTTGGTCTAAATTTAGTATTGACATTGAACTAGGACTTGCTGCTTCAATATTCGTGGCATGTGCAACTAACTTTGTTGGAATGAAAGGGAAGGGGTACGTTGTGCGTTGACCTGTTGTTGGCGAAAGTATTGGCATATGCTAGAAATTCAACTCCGTTTGCTACGCATTTCCTGAACTTTCTACTCTACATGGGAGTGTTGGGGATTCATGTAAAGGGTTTTGGAAGTCCAGTTTTGAATGGAACTAATGCGTAAGAATTCATACTTCATATATTATGTTTCTAAACTAAAGTAAGTATTAATGAGCCATGTAATGTAATGAACGCAGGCTTGTTTTATTCGCTTAAATTATTTTCGCTATCTTACAACCCACCCAACATGGAGGTAGGATCCATTATCATCTTGCACAAGCCAAACCAACTAGTATTGGCAAGAAAACCGTTTATTCTACAGTACATATCTGCACATCTAAAGGACGCGTAAAAATCACAATTACACATAATATCGTAATGTAATCCCACTCATAGGTACATCAACTTCAAATGCACCGGTAACAAATAACAAGTAACAAGGAAAGCTACAATCTGTGACCTTAGCCTTCAAATTTTATCCTATGAATGTACTTAAAAACTTTATTATCTAACGTTTCAACAAACTACAGAACATAGAACTCGGAGCGAGCATTCACAAAGCTTAAATCTATTCTAATATCCGTACTCTAAAAAATCTTTACAAAACTCACTATGCATATGCACTATATTCCAAACAATGAAGGATGATAAAATTGGTAGCTTATTATGTAGTTTTGAGATATCAATCTGGAATAATGTACACGTACACTCACAGTTTGGCGAAAAACTCTACGCAGCTAGCTTAATCTCTATCTATTAAAACTTTTTCAACCTTCCATTCAGTGAATTGGCAAGCGCTCATGTTTTGGTTTGTGTCTTTGTCTATAAAAAATGTTAGTGTTTTCCCGTTTGCCCAATGTACTTTCGCATCGTACTTGAGGCGTCGTTGTAGTAAGAAGAAGAAATGAATCAGTGTAGATACACATCGGGAGATTGGGAACCGGCTTTTTCGGCATGTTTCATGGTTTCCTTGTTGACTGCAAACCGGTAGTTGTGGTAGTAAATATAGTACGATTTCAGTAATACTGTTGCAATATGGTCTGCCAAAGTAACTCTCGGCATATTATGTAGTAGATAAGTCTACACTAGGTCACCAGGAACACTAGTCACTAGTATCTAGTTAATCTAGTACAATAAGTAAATCAAGGCAGTTTTAAAAATCGAACTTGAAAGCGCCCAGCTTCGGATATAGTGAAGTGATGACCTGCTGTTTAACGATTGATACTCCCACAAGTATTGACATGAGGAACATGATCGAAATGATACATTATTTTTAGCATGAAGTACGCATTGACCCATCAAGTTCCTTAATGTAAAGAATCGATGTCTGTTTAACAGTGCATATAATACGATTCTCTGTAGAATATGGCTTCATTTGTTGAATTTTGAGATATTGAATCAAGTAAATGATATAACACTCCTTCCTATGAGACAAATCCTGCTTCTTGGAGCAGTGGCTTCAGTCGATGCCACGGGAAAGCAGGATTCACGCCTCCTGCAAAAATACATTCACCCCAGTTAGTCACATACATATATCTGCATTAATATACATATATACGAGAAATGTGCGATAATATGTATGAATGAAGTGTTCGCCCTTCGCGTTGACTGCGTTGTGCTAAGTATGTAGGAGAAAGTACTGCAAACAATTAAGTTACTTGCGCAGGAGAATTTTATCAAGTAAAAATGTCTCCTGCGTACTTATGCGTATCTGTGCCAAAATATCATGGTCATGTAATTATGTGAATTATTCGGGAAGTACGGAAATGAGTAAATGAGTTAGCTTACTTGAAGGATCGTCCTTCCCACTTTTGGAGGAAAGGTCCAACGAGAAATTTCGACCCCTTCTATTATTAGGACGGACGCAAGTCATTCCATATACTCGAATTCCCGGTACACGAGCGTAAGCCGGTTGACTATGTGCGATTGGGCCCTCTTTACATCAGCAAAGGGTTCAAAAATAAAAATACACATCATATCAAATCTAATTTTGCTCGCCGACTGTTTTTGTGTGTTTATGGTTGTATTAGACCCGTTTTTAAGTAATAACATTCGATCGAATCTATGTATATAAAGATATACATATAGGCATTATGGACAATGGAAATGTGAAGCATATCAAAACACAAACTTCCTGTAGCAGTGGCTGAATGCGTAGTTTACAATTCCGTACTAATTAGACTTACCCAGGTATCCTGTTGATGGACATCGGCAAATAACTAGATAATGGGCTTTGCCTGTACGACTGTTCTGTAATGCTAAAATGGACCAATCTTTTGGGGCTCGGCATTCACGAACTTCATGGGTCGGTTCACATGTTTTTACCAGAGTGAGTACCTGCGAAATATTGACAAGAACAGTTGGATTAAAATTATATCTGCCAGAAGTTGTAAATCGTGCGAAGCCGTTTCTAGAAGCAAGCCATTAATGTGTTAAAATTTCGAGAAAATGCTGCTGATTATAGTTTTAAAAATTGTTATCGATGTCTTATCATTGATCCTGCAATTTCACCTTGACGGAAAGAAATCCTGTTACGGATAAAAGGCTTGAATTGCATCAAAGAAAAGATCTAATTTCTAAAAGGTCAATTTTTGAAGATGTTGAAAGAATGATGCGCACCTAGAAGTTGTATAATGAGATGTTCATAAATTAACGCAGGATCACATGCCGAAAGTATGTGAAGAAATTTAGATTACTTCTAAAGCAAAAGCAATAATTATCAGATGAAATGTTGATGCTTGAGATTAAATAGGCATAATATATAGTTCATCTGTAGTTTTGTTGTGAACTCAAAATTTACGAAGAACTGGCTGGACGGGAATTTTTTAATGTGAGATGCAGGAAACAGGAACCGTATTTATATTTACAACTCTTGTTTGTTTGCACGCACGTTCCGTAACCTCCTATATCATGCAAGGCATGCAGTTTTGTTGAATGGAAAAATGGAAGTACGAAAGTTGTGATAAAACAAATGCCGAGCAATTCCAGATTTTGTGGGCGGTGTGGTGGTGGTATTTAAGACTGAAAACCTGTCCCTAATTAATTAAACAATGAAATATGGACCAAAACTCGAGATTTGCCTCGTTTCATTCTTTTCCGCATCAACAATTTCATGAAGCTGCGTTTTTAACCTTTAACAGTATCATATTCATATTTCATATAATTTTTTTTGGATTGCTATCTATTTCAAGACTATAGGTTGTATGAGTTCCAGAGTTTTCTCTCATTCGAGCTCGTTGCAAACATAAAATGGAACAAATAAACAATTCCTACACACTATAATAATGGCAGAAGTAAGCATATTTCGGTTTGTTTTCTGCCGTCGATACCATGATCTTTGATATTCAAAGGACACTCTGTTAGGTAAAGGGAATGACTGGCTGGCCCATATTATAAGAGCGCATATTATAAAATTGCATCTCGGGTATTATTCGGTCTTTGTGGACATACTCATATGTATTTTGAATCATCGATGGCGAAGAATCAATATATTACATAAAAAGGATCGTGTGTAAGTATTATACAACTAACTGTAAATACAAAACACAAATCTGTGTATCATTTGCATATTGAATGGAGCATAGTAATGATCATATTTTTGTGGTCACTTATAGGATTTTGATCTGCTTTTGTGTTTTATAAAAGCTGGGCTCACAGTCAACTCTTGCAGTATGCAAGGATGTATACAGCACATGCATGGTCGATTTTTTCATGTTTCCGGCGTCATTGCGAATTCTCTTTCGTCCCCTCGGGAATAATTGTAAGTAGCCCAGCCAGTACCACCAAACAGAAGAAACTTTTTTTTGCCTTTTTCAAACATAGCTACGTTTTTTGTATGCGCATATGCGGTAAACCGGTGGTAAATCTTCTGAAAAAATCTCTGCTTTTTGTTACTCACGTCAGAACATTACAGCGCTTTCATCGGGAGAGGTAAGCGCATTACCGCATCTCTCCGCCGCACTATTATTAGCATCTTGTTTATGAATGAATTATGTGTACTGTGCCTTTGAGTTGTGTGTACTTAGGTGGAAGGTACACAATGGTAGTATATAAATCTAAACTATTACCTACATGCATCCTGATCCTGATGCGTACCAGCAGGTTTTGTGCCACTAACCATGTTTTAGAAGGTTGTATTTAAAGTTTCCAAAGAACGCGTTTATTTTTAGGGTTTGTAGTTACCACATTGATGACAAAGCCGAATTATATATGGTTGCAGCGTTATGGTCGATTCTCAGCAGTGCTACTGCCTTAAATTCATTACTTAAAAGCGATAAGTGGCACCGCCAATGTTGATGAAGGCACACATTGTCGTATCGCGAGTATTAATGTAAAGTAGGTTACGTTTAGTTTACTAGATTTATTTCAGAATTCAATGAAAAATAAAAAAAATTCTGCATGAGAATATTATTGTCGTTTCACGATTGCTATTGCTATTATGTTATGCAATTTACTCTTGTAGGTAGTTAGTGCTTGATTTGCGTATATATAGGTACGTTAGCTATCGTCCGAGCTATCAACATAAAAGTAACTGCTCCCGGTCGAACATGCTTTCCCCTTAAACCTTGCCTACTGTGAGCTGCCAACTATGACAGTTTCAGTAGTTTTTGTAGTCAAACTCTTCTATAGAGAAGCAATCTCTTTGTTCGCTTACTGAAAGGTACTACCAAGAACTCAACCATGGTTGAGCAATCTACTGATGTGAAGGATTGACAGAGTGAACTAATCAAGTATAATGTTTTAAACATTTTGTTAATCCCTGAACTATAACCGTTCTTTGAAAGTTCTGTCCAGCTTAATAGCAGGATTATTGGTGACAAAAAACGGTATACAATCAATGAATTTGTTGTCGGGACTTAAAATATTGATTGACTTATTTAAATTCGAAAATGAAGTGCCAAAATTTACAATGGACGTAGCAAAGCGAAATATCACGCTCACACATACGACGGTATTCTTACGTTCCCTTCATTTTGCTTATTTCGCGAAATGGAAACTCAAAATTAGTCATAGTCTCTTGTCCTCGAAAGATTGGCAATAGATTAGAGAGGATTGAACTATATAGGAATAGTCGAAGTCTCGTTTATCGTCTTCATCCTGTAATTACAAGCTTCTAATGCGTATTTTTTCATGTCGATATACAGTCTGAGTATCTGAAGAGTTGACTTGATTTGGTTTCGCCTGCACTTGAAGTCTAGTCAATGACTTTCCGCTTTGTGGATGAGAAGATACGTAGTCTAGCTTGACTATGATCCAGTCAGTCAACCATGATCTTGAATTATCCGACAAGGTGCTTTACTATGTGACAATAATATGATCTTTCACGACTGCCTTCACCTTCCCTTTTGAGAAGAGCTTCACTAGCATTTCTCTGCATTTTCTTTCACACAGCCTGCCTTACCTGACAAGTGTTAACTTTGATTGTAACTCGTTACTTTTTGTTGTCGTGTAGTGATCGAAAGAAAAGGAATAACAATGGTGTACTGTACAGAAGTTTGTACTCTTCTTGCTCATTGTTTATTTATGCTTCATTGCCAGCAGAAGTTTTTGAACTTGTACATACTCAAAAAATCAAGATCACGAAGAGATACTCAGTGACATTTTGTTGGTGGATTTTTTAGTAGAACGTTTTTATGTACAAGTGAAACAAATTGAGAATCTGGGTTAGCATAAGTGAGCTGTAAAGGATTCGTACCGACTCAAATTAGGCATCCTCAATGGGTTACCGCGTCAGCAGGACTCTTTCTTACGCACAGTGTGATCTTCAAGAAGCAAGCAATTATCGGTTTCCGAGCTTTTTGGAAATTTCAAAAGGCACTTCATCAAGCACCTTCAAATATTGGTTAGCACCAACACCAACGAAGTAGTGATGAAATCATGCTGGTTTAGCATACATATTTATAATAGTGTACATTTTTGGCAACAATAACACCATTATCAACCATAATGATGAATGAAAGCTGTCGAGAGTGGACATTTTTTGGGAGAAATGTCTCAATTTTATAATAATATTAAAAAAAGGCTTGCGTTGAAACATACAATTTGGCCCATCCATTGAAATGAAAACGAAATGAATACATTTTTGAATGGGGATGTTAATTTTTGTGAAAACTTGCATTCATCGTGTGGCAAAGGGGTTTAGATGATGTGAAAGTCTACGGTGGAATTCCGGGATCGTGAATGTGATGTGCGTGATTTTGGTACAAAAATGATACAGCATAGTGAAATTAATTACTTGAATATGCACATACGAATTACTCTCAATGAGTATTCGAGTAGGGGATGATTTCACTCTATACAAACATGCCAAAAAAGCATAATAGCATACCCGCAAGCATACTTCAAACGAAATGAGTAAAATCAAAAACTGTTGAGATTTGATAATGGAGAGAAAATACTTACTTGTTGGTAGGCATTTTTGGGCCCGGTGACGAGGGGTATTGTGTGACCATCATCCGTTCTTGTGCTTACTGAACATGGTCTCTGGAAGTTAGGGCAAGCACACAGCGGTTGGCTATAGTTGAGTCTGAGGTATACAGCGCTGCACACCTACAGATCGAAAAGATTTAGAAATTAGACCATGATGTTCATGGTTTTTAGCATTTTGTCGAAAGTTATGTTTTCACTCCATGTAACTGATCAGGTCACACTGTTATATGTATTTTTAAAATGTTTTAAAATGTTAAAGATAAAAATATCTTCATTTCATTCATCCTTTTCTTTGAAGCATAATATATATACACACACTCTGCGACTGAATCTGCACCAATAGATAGGATCAGGACCTTGTAACCTTGATGTAATTATTTGTGATTATTTGTGAAACGCTTGAGAATCAAAACCACTAAGTAATTATAAAAAAGAATTTAGAGTTTTTATAATAAAAATACTCATGTGTGCAATCTCAAGCATGTCTTCAAGTGCAAGCAAGCGAAGCTTCCCTTTTCTTCTTTTTTTTCTCTCATTGAATCTGCGATTGTTTGATACGCTGCGATTATGTTATGTGTCTGCGTTGAGGCAATAAATTGACCCTACACTATCAATTTAACCATTCGCGTATGTATCTGTGAAATATTAAGATATTGTGGTAACCTGTAAATATTAAACAGTTACGTAGTTCATAAGACATGGTCGCATCATTAACACCTCAGTAAATTTTAAGTGATGTGCTCTGCTCAGACTTTCTGCGAAATATGTAATATTAGTCCATCATCATAATGTTTCTCGTTCGGTCTCCTCTTTCTGTATAGTACCTATGTGGCTTGAATATATATAGGTATACGAGATTGAGTAACTGACTAGTTTCAAATTTTACTACTGAACTTAGAAAATCACATGAAGATAGACGCGATACGATGTGAAGGGGGTGGTATTAATGTATTCGTAATGTAAAGGAGTTATCAAATTATCATCGCTGTCGACAACAAACCTGTTGAGTGGCACACTCTGGAAGAAGATACAAATGTTGATTGTGTGGATAGTAATGGTACTTGGTTGGCTTCGAGTCGTCAGTTATTGGCAGCTGATGATTTTTCTCGGCAGCAACTGCACTTGCCACGGCCAACCAGGAATGCTGCAAATCACATAAATAAAGGACTAATGAGTTTCTTTTGTAGAAAGTCTGCGAAATTGAGATGAGATAGAGCTTCCGCACTTGAGGCCATCTCAAATCATCGTAATAAGGATGCAAATTAAGTTAGCGAAGGTAGCGCTTGAACGATCCTCAATTGATTCATTATTCCTGCTTCGTTTGCATACTTTCAGATGAATGAAAGAAATTTATTTTCGGAATAATTTTATCAGAAAATGAGGTGCTGATTAGCAGTAATTGTGGAAACTTGTATTCAGAGTGGGGACAAATTGGTCACAATAAAGCGGGATTATGAGGTGTTAGATTTTTCATGCAATTCTTCGGATCTGACATCATTTTTAACGCGTTTCAGCATCCAATTTATTCTATCCGAATTGTATAATAAGAATGATAAGGACAAGGAATTTTACCATATATCGTGCACGAGGAGCTATATTAATATATTCAAGTCCAAATTTTTTATATGTGCACACTTACTACACTTGCTTTCCGTGACGTATACCGAACTTGAAATTCTATAGACATTGTGAATTTGTATTTTATAAAGATTTGCTAACCTAATATTCGAAGAACTTTTCAAAATTATTGCAAGATTTCCTTTGTGCTCATGCATAAACTACTAGTAAGTTTCGACTTTGCAGGGGGCCTTGTGGTTATTCAACAATTTCATAATATTGACTTTTCCTCACATAATAAGTAGGCAGAGGTAGCATACAATTGATTTCATAGACATTGTACTATATTTACAACTAATTTACTCTATCCGGTCTCAGTTTGCGTGGTACGACACAAATAAGCAAGAAAAAGTCGAAATTTTGTTTAAATTGTTTGGTTAAAAAATAATTATAGATTAAAATGGAGAATGCTACATGTGTATGCAATTTCAATTTCACCGTGTGTGTTATGCTGTATTACACAGGAAAACTCTTCCACCTTCAGGCATAGATGGGGCAAAAATCTGTAAGTTATACTGCTATTACATTTGTTTCAGTGCTAATTAATAGCGCGCTATATCATTGTTTTTTGTGTAGAGCATGTAACTTGCTTCACGCTCCAACTGAATCAAAATGCTCGTATCGACTAAGCACACAGCCTTCAGAAAAAATAGAATCAGTCACGTGCAGTAAACACTACATTAATATTGGGGTTTATAGGTGTAATTGTGTGTACAAATGTGTGCACATTGCCTTATTATATTATACACATATCATATAAGTACACGCGTTCCTTTTAGCATTTTTTTGCATTTAGTCAGACATCAAGATGATGATTTTAATTTTCAGTTCTAAAACCTTCGAACATGTCTACTTAACAAAATATAGCACTGCTCTCATGTTTCATGACAGACAATTCAATGGTTCGGTGAATGTGGGTCTCTCTGGTTTTCTTTGACTAACATTTTCTCAGTGGGCAACACGGATTTCAGCACATTGTCAATAGGCTCCCTGGTCGGGGATCGTATTGTTCGTATGTCGTACAAGTTGAAACCGCTGTTTAGACAAATGTTTGATATCACTGACTTAGTTTTCTTTAACTTTACGTAATGAATTTAATTTACGTCCCCTGATTAGCATGCCTCTTCGTATGCATTAAATGCAAACTCTTTTCTGTGTTCATCGGGGTTTTGTGTACAGAAGTTTATTTAAACTGGGAATGCACTGCTTCAAATTGTGTTTAAATTTCATTTAGAAGTCCTCAATGTTGTTATTTTGTTTTGGGCTTTTGTAAGCGCTTCCCACAACAAAGCAAACGTAGGTACATCAAGTTGGGACATTGTCAAAGTGAATCGCTCTGATTCGAGTCTAAAAATGTGAAGTTGGCTGTTCTTTAATGCATAAGTAAAAACTGCTGTGTCTAGCATGAACATTGGAAGAACTGTAGACTTGTAACATAATAGAAGATGACAAAAGGACGATAGATCAGAAGAAGATGTTTTTAAAGAAGGAGGATATTACTGTAAATTCCATTGAAGTTTCAATGGACAATCAATCGACATGTACCATTCAAGAGGTTAGTCAGTACATATATCCATGTGCATATGGCATGTGCAGGAATGCGTATTTTTACTGCATGTTTCCTTCATGTTGTCTCGCTGATTCAACAAGTTCATATCAAGCAACTATTTTAAGTAAACAAGACCATTTTAAGGACTCACTTTTGTATTGCAAGTTCCCTGGTTTTATGTACGTATTTGTCTCTTACCATAATAAAACAGTAAGATTATTGGTATCGAACAAGTGTACTTTACAAATACGAGCAAACTTAGAAAAGGTAACAGTTAGATACTCGCATCAGAAAATGTGGATTGGTGTGAACATGATTTCTCGTCCTGTACTTCTGCTGCATTTCACACAGTTTGCACTCTACATTGATGACGTACTGCTCCGAGAAAAGACTCTAACGAATGAAGTCGCGAATACAAATGCATATAGGATGCAAGTCAGAGTGGACGAGTGGAGTATGCTATATTTATGTATATGCAAAAAATGTAATGAATGGCCGTACTTTCATGGTGAATCCCTTATGAAAAATGAAGCACCCATTACAGACGCATTTAATGAGGCAAACGTTGACTTGATTACCGATTCGTTCAAGGCTCTTTGAAGTTATAATCCATGATAAAATGGACGCTCAATGCACACAGGCACAGATACCAACATATGAAATGCTCAGCTACATATGCGTTGAACAGTTGATGGTTACAGAAACTTGTGTACCATTACGACGTGATTTTCTGTTATTTACTTTTCCATGCTCTGATGGTATTGAAGAGACCATAATGTACGATCAGTCGTCGTATTACGATTATTATCCCATGTACGCCTTTACTGTCCACATTGTAATCAAAGTTTCAAGCATCTTTGGCGGAAGGCAAAGTGATGAGAATGTTGAGGAACAAATATTTTGATTGGGACTGGCTGTAGGAAATGGATTAACTTTACTTTTTAACATTTTTGATAGCTTACTGCACTCCCGTCGTACTCAATGCCCAAAAAATTATTTGTTGTGGTAAATCGGTTTTGTGCCGTGCCATGTTATGTTGCCCATGTTGTTGGGAGACTTCAATCCGGAAGTTCATAAATGCGAAGACGGAAAGGTTATTTAATAACAGTAGTAGTGTGTGCACACGTACACAAACAACAGGTTAGAATATATCTTGCAAATAAAGTCATAGATGTTTGAGCACAGTGAAGCGCTATGATGTGCGGCATTTCTATCATTAAAATTGGCAATAAATTCTATCGGGAGTGATTTTTGTCTCTCACTCAACCACTAACCACCACCAAGTATTACATGGTCGAGAGAGTTAAATAGTAAAAAAATGTGCTGAAAATTCAGAAGTTTCAGCTTGACTTGCATTGGTTTGTTCTTTCATTTTCTCCACCGGGAGATTTCGGAACTGTTGCATCGTTTTGCGAGGTTCAATGCCTGTGCTTTATTGAGCTGACAACGCATCTAAGTTTACATACATTTAAAGGTCAATTTCAATTACATGCCGTCGCTTTATACTCGCATGCTATAATGATCGTTGTAACTTTCCAACTTCCATCTACAGTTTCGTCGGTATGTCCTCCTACTTTCCGATTGTATATGCCCACTTGTTTGCAATGAAGTGCAGTTGGTTGATTTGTGTTACACATTTACTGCAAAAATGTAATATTATTCTTTATGTTTTTTGAACGGGCCGAGAAGCATCTGGAATTAACTTTCGTGATATTACGCGAGAGATATTCATGCACATTTTCCCATTCTGTTATTTCACCACATTAGACTGTCCACACCGCATTACAAATATTCGGTCGACGCTCTTTTCCTAGGTACAGGTGCTCTTTAAAAATTTGAATAGGTGAGATCGAGAGATGGATGTTGAACTGAATTTCAGCTGTCGAAAAGCTCAAGGGAACAACTGTTAATGTGTCAGCTAATTTTTTTACGATTCTACATTGTGTGGATGGAGTTAAATAGGATTCTTCTTCGTCTTCCATCTTTGGTTGAATGATCATAATAATGTTTGTGACAAATGGAATATTTCTTATGCGTGAAATGAGGTTTTGAGAGTCACAGCACAGCTTTTATAACTGCACTTGGTAACCTTACTTCATCGAAATAGATTTTCAGTGCTTCGATATGGCCTCGTGAGGGTGGCACTATAAATTTCCTATTCAATACCAATCTTTCATGCAGAAAAGTCCTTTTTTCTTTGATAATAGGTAATGTGTATTTACAGTTGTCACTCACCATTGTGAAATGTGCTCTTAAAGCTCTATGTCTTCCATCCCAGTAGTATTATTAATACCTTCATCACGGTGAAGACCTTTTTCAAGGTAATGAAGATGTGAATGCATTTTTATCAAGCGTATCATGGTACCAACCCGTTTTGTGCTTTTTTCGGGTCTAATAATATGTTAGGCAAAAGGCTATTTTTTAAGCTTCTGTCACGTATACAAATAGCGAAATAACTTTATTATGAATATTCGAGAGAATCACATTAGAAAGCGTGTATTTGTTTCGTGGTGGCCACTGCACTCCTATCGGTGATAGAAGTGGCGCAGCGTAACTGTATTTACAAGAATTTCATGTGTCATCGAAAGGTTTTTTAAGGATTCGAGAACACTGCATCATGTTAAAATTGTAAACCAGCTGCCTATCTACATAATTGGTATCAAATTCTACCGTGGGACACTGCCACAGTCGTTTAATTTAATTTTTTGTATTGAACGTAGTATCAATGAATCGTTGAGTAAATGAAGGCAATATTACAAAGTATCCAGGAGTATCATGTTTGACAACAGTCGTTGATGACAAGAGCAAGTCACTTATAAAAATTTTAAGTCGTCTAGCCTGTTTTATATAGGCGTGTATTCGCACGTATTTGTAATCCAAGTTTTTAAGGCCAATATAATGCAACACGTAATCTGTGTTTTTTCTCTCTCTCTCTCGAATTCTTCGTAAGTGCAACGTGTGGAAAGAGCCAACGAGTATAATTTAATGTTGTCGCTGTCTTTGCGTTGCCAATTATTAGCGCATGCATACATTAACTTGCACACAAGTGCACTATTGGTTATAACGGCTAACCTTCTTTCCTCATTTGCACTGTTTCGAATGATCGCCATCATGTAGCCATCGAGTAAAGAGTACGGTTTTTCGAGAAATAATGAACAAATGAGTTCAAACCAAAATCCCGTGTTTTTGTCAGCCACTATCAATCTGCTTGGAACATGCATCCTTAGAATGCTATATAGTATAATATTATGGCTTCACAAATCCAAAGTGTTGTGGCACAATGTTACCAGCCAAAGTATATGGGGAAAGAATAAGGACGGACTTCACCGTTTTCAGTAGTCTGTTATGCCTATAGTGCGTGTGTGGATAATGAAGTAAAATGCCAAACACAGCCTTTGGCGACAGTGTTTTCCAAACCTCATGAAAATCCTTCTGCATTCTCTAAGATAAATCGTGAAGTTGAAAAAACGTGGACAAGCGGCAATTGTCAAGCAGATTAAGCGTAATTTCATTACGAAGTCGACATTTTTGTGAGAAAGGATGAACTGTGAGCGTCGTTGATGGCTCTTTGCTGTATACGCATCGCTATGAGGTAATTTATTCTCTGTAAAACTGATCACGACTCGGACTCGCTTCTCTTGAATATAGAAATTTTATGATTGTGGTTGAGTCTTGTATGCACAAGTAATGATGGCATTCTAAGTAGGGAATCCGCGTTTAGAATATTTCGAACGTAAAAGTCACCTACCCATTATCCAAAAGTTTGCTTAAATGAACAGTATTACAATCAACTGCTATTTTAATGACTGCTCTGAAATAGTGAGGAAGGAACCTCGCGTTCCTCAATAATTAGTGTTACAGTTGCATTTTTATGTCATTCGCGACAGGATTATATTTTGACTCAAAATTTTTGAGTGGTGAACGGCGAAGAAAGTTGGGTACATTGCAACAGGATGTCTGTTTAAATACTCGCATTTTTCTTGGTGTACATTTTAAAAGTGTTTTTATAAATTGCATTGCTTACTTGACCATTAGATCCGGGTAGTTTTGCTTTCGAAAAGAACTGACTCCTGGAACCTCGATATGACGCTTTCCCTTTACCGGATTTCTTTGTTGTTGAGGATGGGTATTTTACGGTAGATTCCTCCAGACTTCCGTCCACACTATTTTTCGTTACATCACTTAAACTTTTTTGCTTTGAGCGCTTACTTTTAGCAGCATCTGTTACTGTTGCTATATTTAACAATATAACTCCGATAATTATTACCAGAGACACTTGAAGTCTATGATTTTTCATTGGAAGAAACATGTTCTTGAAATAAAACCTTAACACTGACTTGTACTTCATGATGTAAGTGTATTGTTCTGGTAGAGTGTCGACGGAAGGGACAAATGTCACGTTTTTTTGTATTTCTGAGCTGATTAGTATTCACCTCACTTCACAGGAAAGGTAGCTCTCACATGAGCTGGTGCGTTTATATGTTGCTTTCCTCCAACTTCGTCAACATTTCCACTGAGATTTCTATTTTCTTTTTGGTACCACCAGAATTTTCAGAATGAAGTTGACGAACGCAGTTGATGGCTATCAGCTACATTCATCCTTGTCAAGCAAACCATAAGTGAATCACTGTTGAACGGTTGTGGCACGCACAATGACTGATTGTGGGCGAAAATGACGGAATTATGTTGACGAGGTCCAGGTGCTGAAAGCTAAGGCTTGGCGCAACGTGTGTTTCACTCAAGAGCTTCAATGAATATGCAATTTATTCTCACATGAAAATACGAGTTTTGTGTATCTACAACTCTGAAAGTTTTGAAAGGCTTGGTAGAAAGGAGTGAGCGGCACAACCTAATGAGCACGATGCCAAGGGCCGTCTGTAGGTACAAGTGTGTAGCGGAAGGGTTTTGTTCTAAGTCCTCACTCACTGTATTTGTTGGGATGAATAGTGATGCCTATGTTAAAGGAGAGTGTTAAGATGTAGCAGGCAGATGCTTGTGCAGAGATCTGAGGCAGGAATAGTATCACTACGACTCGTACAAGCGATGAAAGGAGTATGCGAGCCGTTACCTATAAAGTCGCTACTGAGTTTTGCCCGCTATTGTTATTATAAGGCATGTGCACTATGGTCCAATGATCACGGCTTTAATGGCAACTTTATCAGAAAGGTGTATATGCACAATTACAACGTACATATATATCTCTTTCTTGTGTTATACACATTAGAATATTAACTTGCTTCTGCCTGTTTCCCTATTGTATTTTTACTCTGACTTGTACACTTTTATAGTGTACTGATATGTGATTGTGTGACTTAATTGTATTATATCGCACATCTTTATGAGTTCGGCTAGTAATGGATGGATGTTCACAGGATTGCAAGAAGTTTCTTTAATTCAATACAACTGCAAATACAAACCTGTGTGGGTAAGTAGTAGATGAGCAAAACTCGCTGAGATTGTCATCAATGACGTGCAGAAGGTATTGTTAGTAGGATGCATAGTAGCAGAGAGCGTCTTCTCGCCGATATGTTTCAGTAAAATTATTTCGTTATCTTGTGAGATATTTTCTGCACTTCATGGCTTCCGAGAAGGGGTGTCGTCGAAGATAGAAAAAATACATGTGCGTGATACGGCTACGGCAGAAACTCACTTGAAGATGTAATTATCAAATAATTTTCAAAGTGGAACCTTTTTATATGCTCCATTTGCAATCACTGTGATGATTACGATTAAATTGTATAAATGTGGTAAGTACATGTAGATACATAATACTGGATTAGATTATAAATCGTCAAGTGGAGAAAATTTCATGTGCTAGTTGGTTCAGCGTTCGTAATAATTTCTTAATCTAATTTTTGTTGGATATTTAATTTGAGGCAAGATTACCGTTTTTAATGTATTAATACAAGTTGAACTTTGCGGGAAGTAGTAGGTTATAAATTTAGTCACAATTTGCCACGAATGCCACGATCATTGTAACGTTTATTGAAGTGTCTACCAGCGTTGTTTACTTATTTTTTCGACGAGGGTAATAATCCGGCCACGGCCACACAGTTACGTTCCGTATGTAAAAATGAGCTTCCGCTCATCTATTGGCCGAGCCTATTTGTATATGCCTACTTTGTGGGAACATCATGAATTTTATTCTGACAAACCTGATTGTCATACGTTTCTCAATGTCATGGTGTGAACGATGATGTGAATGCAGATGCAGGATGCACATAAACTTACAATAAAGAGAGAATGAATGTTATTGTTAGCTCTCTATAGGTCATTGGAATAAGTATTTTTTACGAATTTGTGATACCCGTCTCGTCTCGTCAATTAACGTGCAGTTAGATCGTGGAAGACTGAGGTCACGAAATTTTTAAAGTTTGTCAATCATTTCTTGTGACGGTAAACATGCGACTTTCGATGAACATGAATAGCATTCACATAAATGTCTATGTCGAATCGGCATCGTTGACGTTCACACACACTTTCTGTAAAAATCAGCTACTAAATGCTTTTACTAATAAGCTCAAACACTATTGCATCGCATGGTACAATACCAAATACTAACTTGCTCGGTCGCTCTATTTACTAATTTACTGAAAATGATCCGTCCTTTCAATATTCATGCTCGCTCATTGTGGATGACATTTCAAAATTCGAAATTTCTACTAATTTGCACTGAAGCGAAAAACGGACTTTTTGAAGTCGATTTATTTTTAAAATACTCTTGATTCTTGAAGTATGAAGCACTCATGCTCGTCGCATACTCAACCCTGTACCAGGCAAGTGTACTTAAGTGTAGGTAGTCGTCGTCTGAAGACTGTCATCGAATTCATGGATGTTTTGTGTTGTATTTTAATTAATTAATCCTATTTGCTGATTCCTGGCTATCTCTGTGGGTGATCTGATAACTAAAGTAAACGTCATCATTGCGAAGACCGCAGAAACCGTTGATCCTGAACTGAATATTGTAGTTTAGTTATGTAAATCAGTTCCTGCACTTAATGCAGCCAATTAACAAAAACGCTTGTTGCTGCATCGTGAGACAAATGCAATGCACGATAATGAACTTGTAGATAAAATGTACGTGGAGAGATAAAGCTATCACAATTCACATCAGAAATGCATTATTTCGCTTTTCGTCAACATGCATAAACTCACACACAACAGTAGCAAAAACATGGGCTAGTATTTTGTTATGAATGTTTTTGCGTGCACACTTCCTGCTTCATATATTCACACCCCATGTAAATATGCAATTCGAAATTCAGGAAGGTGAAGGGCTTTTTGTGGAGTGGCAATAAACTGAATTGTTATCTCCTTTATTGCCGCCCGTAATGCTAGACTGGAAAGAGATTTTTAGAGTTTTGTGAATTTTCAAGATTCAATGCATCGCCGAGGCCATGTAGACAAGCATGGTTAATGTTAAATCAACATTATACCTAATTGAAAATGGATTGTGCTCATACAAATGCACCCACAGTGAGTTTATTCACGGTAGGTTTGTATGTACTTATACTCAAGTAAGTACATTTACGATAATTTCTACATCTACGTGAATATGAAAAGTACAGCGTTTCCGAAGAAAGATGATTTATTAGAAAATAAAAATTCTGCATATGTGTGACTGTTGAATTCCTTAATAGTTACCTTTACTGCTGAAGCATAGATAATAATATTACAACATCGCAGCGTCAGTAATCTTCATGTTAGAAAGTTCTAAACCATGCAATTTTTTCTGCTAATCGCTTGGAACTTCCCTTTGATAGCAAGTTACACACTCAGATTTTCTCCCAAGAGTGAGTGTAGAGAGCAGAAGGCTCTGCTTGGGGAAACATGCTATGCAGTTATTATCGTCATTGTTATTATTGCAAATGCGTTTTTTGTATCATTGGTCCTCAATCTTCAAAAATCAAAAACTCTCAATCCTCAAAAAATGTTTCGCTGTCAGTGCGTGCATCCTATCACTCTTCAAAGAATGATTTTTTCATACAGACTATTTTTTATGCGAGGTGCAACCATCGTGTAATGATATTTGATTTACAAGCTTCGATATTGAATTTAACCCATGAGCAAAGTAAGAAGACGGTAATTTCAATAAATAATTAGCGTTGGTGTGTGTGAGGTGCAGAAACTACAGGTATGCGTGTGTGCGTGTAAAAGCTATATTGCTATATACACATATCCTTTGCTAACGGGTTTTCTAGGAACTTGTTTATAGATAGACGTGAGATTTTTATGCTTATTCCTTAACATTATCGTTGTGCATTATTGCTGAATGATTGGGCTGGAATGGCTCTATTTTTACCTAAATACCTTCATTTTCATTATGAATAGGCACATTTGACGAGTGTGCTTTCATATCAGTAATCTTTGGTGCAAATATATATACAGGGATGGATGTTTACTTTCCTGCTGTGAATGAGTAAAGGAAATGAATTTGTTGTATACAAACTTCATTCCGTCGGAGATTTCATGAAGAATATTGTCGCAAGTTGACGGCAATTTGTAGTAGAAATCTGTTTTTAAAAAACACAGGTAATTGAGTGCGTATGTGTGTACCTACCTATACACACATTACACATAGGTGTTATGATTATGATGAGCGTTATTGTGCACAAAATTGAAATTAATGTGGAAATACTGGCACTACTTGGCTTATAAGATGACAATCTTACATCCGTTTGAAATGAAGTTTGTGATCTTATGTATTTATAGTACAATGCATGCAGCATTTTTAATATGCCGTATGCTATAGACAACAGCTCTTAATCAAGAATGATAAATACCTCGTTGTGGCAGATTTTTCTAGTTGCAGAAACAAAGGTAAAAGTGTTTTTCTCTGATGGTGATATACCGAGTTTTCACATGAGCGTCTCGGCGGCTGTGTTGTTGTTTTAATTAATTAGTTAGTGAACTATATGAGAAAAGGTGAGTTGACGTTGTTAGATTTTCACCTCGAGAATTGAGCACGTTTGCCTGACAAGAATGAGCTATCAAATGCAATTGGCCATTGATGCATGCAATCACTTTTGTGAGACGTGTCAATTTAAAATTCCAAAAAATCAACATTAGAAATGAACGACACTACAGTTGATGCGTCAGTGAGACTTGTAAAAAAATTTTTGGCGTGTAACAGGTAAAAATGATACGAAATTATGACATTATGTGGCTTTCTGGTTTCATTTTTGTCCCTGACGGGCAGAAAAATAGAGAATTGCGCGCTGATGAAGTGTATAAAACATATGAATGACTTTCTCTGTAATTTAATTCGATGTGAAACGTTCGCTCATGGTTGTCGTCATCGTTTGGTTTGCAGATGTGCTATTACTACACACGAATATAACTCGTCACATTCACAATATTCACATCATCAGTACTTGTATGTTACTGAGCCAAAATTTAAGATGTGATTTTGTGAGAGGTGAAGAACCTTTAGCATTCAATAAAAATTCTTATGACATCGCCTTTTCCTGTTTTTATCGCAGATAGCGTAATTCGCATAAAATCGCTTATTTAATAGGGAAGGGATGGGATTTATGGAGCTAGATTGAAAACCATATTTTGAAACAACACACGTAGCGAAGGACCTGCAGACGTGATGTGGAGTGCTTTTTTGACTCTCTTCAGTTTCAACTTAGGATTATTATGTATACATTACGTACATCATTTCACAGGTTGTAATCTTGTGCGTACGTTCAATTAGCGATGGAAATTGTTTCAATAAGTGCTCACTGCCTATAGATTTTTACATAATGTAATCCTGACGTAATGGCGTTATAAGTCGGCGCTTCTACTTTGCATTGCACTATGTACATATATTATTATTAGTTAATTCTCTCAGCCGGCACTCGTTACTGCATCGTGGCTAGAAGTAAAGATAGATGATGCCAAGAGTATTTGCTAGTGTTATCAAAAAACCTAAATTGACCAACTTTCTTTCATCTTCATGCGTACTATTTTGTTTTCTATTTCAGAGGCGGAACCATTTAATGAACGGTCTGTGTGTTGTGTGTTACATAGTATAATTGAATAGGGCGAATCTGATAGATATATGTAATTTTGATGAGAATATTTTATGTAAGTTTTGTTTCATGCATTCTTGTCCGCAGATCAGGCGGAATCGTTTTAAGTTTTGCTTATTCAAAAGTACACACTACACACACACATTGTTGGAATACTTTCTAAAATAACATCTCATAAGCATAATGGCTAATTAAATGATAATAGAACACGCATAAATTCAAAAAGTATCAACAAATTTCAATACCGGATGAATTTGATGTCTCTATTTGTGACTTGACATGAGAGAGATCCGCTGAAGTCGTGTAGAAGTCAAGGTGCTGGTAGTTGAATGAAGAAGCATATTTGCACCTAGCTTGCCATACATCAATCAACGAATGAATTCTTACTCTTATTTTTATCACAAATTTCTCGTTTAAACTCTTTTTGGCGAAGCCTCACACTCGGAAATACTTTATTTGGCACGTTGAAGGTGACTAATATTGATTCACCAGAATTTATTACCAAAAAACTGCTCAAACTAGTTGTATAGTTTAGTTTATATGTAGATATGAGTTGATGTGCGTAAATATGTGATGTAAGCAAGATCATAAAAGTAAGTGGACATTGTAAAAATGTTATTTATAGGACTCAGCAGGTGAAACTAGATTGGTGGCTTAAGCAGAGCAAATTATTTTCACGAGCCAATTCTGAAAGTTTAACTCACAAAAGTGCAAGTAAAAAAATTCTGAAAATTATTATGGTTGTAAGGAATTTGTACCGACATTGACGTACTACCATCAGTTTACTTTTGCATTTGGCTAAAAGTCATTAAAAAGTGACATGTCGATTTCTTCCAATCACTCTATGAATACAGTAATAAAGCATGAATAACATCGCGTCATCAATTGACATCGATTATTCAGCATATTTATGCTTCGGTTGGTTTCTACTTTTTCTTTATACAATGCCTTTCTTGAATTAGAGCGATTTTAGTCGTGAATGATTTTTCACGAAGAAAGTGTACTATGTAGGTTTTACTTAAATAGATCACTGATTCTTGGTTTGGTTCTCAGTACTTCTACTGCGAGCAAGAGTGAACAAGAAAGTACAACTCATTGCACAGATTTAGTTTTGTAAAGATTATGCATGGGAGTGTTTATGGATCCAGTAATCACAAAACCCCATATTGTCGGAGTCAACAATCCCTTCCCTAGAACAATGCGCATGTATTGTTGTCATTAAGCACAATTATGAACTCATACTTGCTTGAGTAGTTGCAAGAAAATTCATGCTTTCGAGTGAATAAGGAATTCGCATGACTTTGCGTTGTTTTGTCACAATTAACGTTGCATTCTTTTTATGTGCACAAGGATGCACTAATTTTGTTGATAGATAGGCAGAATAGAATCGTAGGTACTCTTGAAAATTCGAGACATTCTTGGAAAGTGGTGATAGTTGCCGTACAAATAACTATATATAAAACTGTGCACGAATATGAGCATAGAAGATGAAAATAATAAGACGGAGAAATCTTACCGCTTATACGCTTTGAAAGTGACGATGAAGGAAAGGGAAAAGTTTTGTCGCACAGGCATATTATAGGCTATTTCCTGTCACTGAAGGAACTTCAATTGAAGTTAGTTAACTCAAAAAAATGAAAATTTTTGAGGACAGCTCTACCAATATTTAGATCTTAAGGCTACAGAATTTCAGTGTTTGAAATGGCAAACACAAACATCCAAAGGGAGTTTTAATTGGTTAGTTCATTTAGAAAATCAGGAAAATACTAACACAAGTTTATAGGCGGATTTGGGCTCGACACGGAAGAGAAAATTCATGCCCGAGGTATTCATTCGCGTTTTGTCTTTCTAGATGATGCATATTTGGTGTGACTAATTCGGCAGCTTTTTAAAAATGTACAGTTTGTTGCTCTAATTTGTACTATTCAATTTGAATCGACAAGTCTTAACATAAATACAGTAGCTTCGACAAATAATTGATATGTTAAGCATGAGTAAAAATGCTGCCAATATTTGTAGCGTGCCTACTTTACTAGTTATGCACAATTCAAGTATTTGGCAAATGGTTTGTAATTTGTTTGTAAGATTCATATGCTAAGCCTGTCGCAATATTCCTCCAGCCTTAAGCTGGAGGAATTTTAGCTGTGAAAAACAAACTCGAGGACTCGGGTAAAATTACACTTGTAGGATCTTGAACTTTGTAGGATCTTCTATTTTTCCGTTCTGCACTTCATGTCAAATTTAGCAGTAATTAAAACTAGGTTTCGATCTTACTTATCGTTGGCCTAGTTAGTCTAATGATGACATACGATTGAGGATGGTTTGTTATGTTTATAATGAGCAGTTTTCACTCTTTAACACATCGAAGAAGCTGCATTTTCCACCATCTAAGGACATTAGTAATGTGCTCTCCTAATAGTAGATAGTGAGAGCTTTGTGCATCATGTTTGTAGTATCTACGTAGGCATTCATGCTATATGTGTATCTACCTATTTGTGTATTTTTTATATTTGTTGAGGGAATATGCATGTATATACAATGAGGACTTTTTCCCCAACATCCGACAATATTAGCCATAGACATTCACTGTAAAGAATTCATGCCCCGATGGTTACTGTTTCAGCCGCTTCAGCATTACCTTCCACTTGTACTTCCATTGTTTCACCACAAATTTCTATAATGGCTCACTAATTAGGGATTGTAATAGTAGTCACGTCATAAATGTACAAACGGCGTGAGTTAATGCAATTGCTCACATGCGTGGCCCCAATATACATGGCACGACGCAAGCTCATTTGCAGGAAAATTGAAAGAGTGTCATTCGGAGTCTAAATTAAAATCAAGAAGCTACTTTAGAGTTAGTGAGTTTAAATTTGAAAACCGTTGTGCATGCAAGCAAGCAAATGACAAGGAACATGAAATACATGATGCGATGACGGTTCATGGGACATGCCTTTGTGTTTAAAAGCGTATTCAGCACTCCGACGAACATGTCTCATCATCATCGGCATCACTGATCTGTTCAAGATATAATTTTGGAGGCATGTTTTTGTGACGTTTAACTTGGCTTGATCACATTTAACGTGCCTACTGAACGAAAGTGGTTGCACCCTAATAATTTTCATTTTCCATTGACTCATGATGAATTGATGTAGGAAACGCATGAGATTAATAATAACCGACATAGTGGTTTCCATTTTACTGAAATGGTGCACTTTCTATTGGAGCACTTTTCTGACAATGCTAGCAGAGCACTTACGCTGCTTTCAAGTATTCTGTGCACTTCCTCATTGTGTCCATGACTTATGCGAATGCCTTTGTGTCGTATATGATTATACCCGTCGACGTCAATTTTTGATGATGCATGGGGGATATTTTTCTTAGTTGCGTTGTCTGTTGGGGTTGGGACCCACGTATGAGCAGCTATAAAACTTAATTAACTGATTAACATAATGCGTTGGATTTGGATATATTAACTTGCTAATGTCACATCATATTCGATCTTTGTCATATAATGTATCTTCATTTGGTTAAATGAAACTTGTTTTTGGTGAGGTTCATTGCAATATTATTGTAGTTCACGCGATTATTTTCAGTAAACATTTTATGATGTAATCGTTTATAATCGTAACTAGAAAATATATTTTTGAAAAAATATTAATTCATTCATTGTATGCCAAGATTTGCAACCAAAACTTTCATACGTCTTACAGCACAAGGCTTATTTTATGGTTTTACGCGAAATTGTTTTCGTTTTTTAAAACAAGCATGCGGTTTGGCAGCGTACACTAACACGCTTCAAAAGGTGGTCGTTTATATGGCGCATGATTTTTTAGAGATACAACCTTGTGACAGGTGTGTGTCCCAATGAAGATGAACACGTACTATTATGCATTTCCCTATTATATGACAACTTGGTTTTTCACAGGTCTATCAAAGAGTTACAGTTGTGGGCGAGCGAAAATTTTGTAAGACACTGCAGTGAATTAATGTCTTAATCGAACCTTGTCGGTCACTGGTCGCAATATCCAAGAAAATGAATATGCATATACTTTGTACACAACTGATTACAAGAATGAAGCATGTAGGTATATATGCTTGTCTCCACTATCACATTCCCATACTGGTTAATCACTAAATTACACCCGTAAAGACGAGTAAATATATTTTGTGTTGGCATGAGCGAGCGGATCACTTTCTATTTGCTATCTCTATTACTGCACTTCCGCTGCGATTGATCACTTTCTTTATCATCAGTTGCTTGTTTATTTGCATGGCCACAAGCACTAAAGTGTTCTAAACTTTATGACGTCGTCGACAACGGTGCGACAAGTAGTCAGGTTTAATTATAGTGGCAGATGTATGAAAGTTTATTTGGTACTGTTCAAGTTAACATTTATTATTGCAGTTAATAACAATCAGCGTGTGCGAAATCCAGTTAAGTGATAAGGTTGAAAATAGAGAAATTTGATTGTAAAGATTTTCTGATCCGTTGTTCCAGCACTGAAATTGAAACGATAGCAGGTTTAAAATTGAACTTATAACTTCACCTAGATCTGTCCGTCGAAAAGTTTCACTATCGATGACATGCCATGCCGTTTTCTCTGCTATTGTGTTGTGATTGTAAGATGTACAACTCTCTTCTTCGACGAAACAAGGAGGACGATGTCTTGTAGATATTTCTGTCAATTATGTTATAGATCACGAATCGATCCATCGGGTCCTTTAATGATTTTCACGATGCGTCTTATTTCAAAGCACGATTGTCGAAATGCATTTAGTTAAGCATTGCAATTGCAACATAGCGATAAATTGTAGTTATCCATCGCCACTTGCATCCTATGAGCGATATATAAGTCGATTCTATTCGAAACGTTTGTACCATTAGATCTGCATTAATTCATTAACCTCGCATGATACCATAATTAAACGGACGTCTCATATTAATCCCCGTATCAGTTCTCTGGTGCAACTTTTTCTAGAACTTTCGCGAGATATCGGCGTGCCACCGTGGGGAAAAGTAACGATAAATGTAATCATACCAAAGCCTGCAAGCGTATTTGTTTGATTATGACATATTAAGTGTCGGTAACTTTCATTTCTTACTCTGACAATTCAAGGAACGGACATATTGGTCACTTTGATCAGATATGTCATATCTAGTTGCATTATAGAGATTTCGTTTTTGACTTCCCTGTGCAGATTTTTAGAATGCGAGGAATTCCCTTTTCAAAGCATTCGTTAAAACATGGAAAGTTGACAATTTCTCTCGTTGAGGCGAAACGGAATTTCTAACGAGATATTTAAATGTATTGTTTTTTCTGTCGAGACAGCACAATTGCATTTGCCAAATGGCACATAAGATCGCCCATACCGCGCAGAAATATTTCACGATCGCCTACTTGTGATCGCGTAGTCAGCAAACTTGCTAGCACCACATTTGCCTTTGTTAAAGTTATGCATTTTGAAAGCCATTCGAGTGCTTTTAGTAACAACAATGGTGTAAGAAACAATGCGTATGTGAAATGCTCCCACTGAAGCATCCTCTATGAGGTACCTTCCATCCTTTTTAGTTTCATACTCTCTGTTCGAGATACTTTTTACAAGTCTTCAAAGATGGTGCAACCAGAAAGTTCGTGCATTGTGAATGTTGTTGCTAGTTGGTATGTATATACATACGTTGTATGAATTCCAGCTCCAAACTTTAAAATGTATATAATTCCTTATGAACTCCCTCTTATGTTCGAAGTTCAAATTCTAGTTTATATTTACACGTGGCAATCATTGGGGTTACGTACCTTATTTGTACAATGTCATTCTTGTTTTCGAACAATGGTACGAAATCTGTGGTTTCGAAATCATTAGAAACATGTGTGATGTGTCATCAGTTTCTACCTCTGGTCTGAAAAGGATATATTGCTTGTTCGATATAGATTTTATTTCAGTTTGATATTTATAGTACTATTGGTAATAAGTTACAGGCCTGTAAAGCTGCAAGCTGCTATTTATGTCAATTGCTTGTTCGAGTTTGCATATGATTGTCTTGATCAGCCTTTAAACACTTGATTAACCCATTTTAAAGGAATGACTTGATGCTGTTCAAATTAAGTTACATGCTAAGTTGTACACAACTACACATCTGCATTAATTACTTTTCAGTTCAAATTATTTAGGACTATTTACAGTTTATATTGTACACCAAATTTAAACTAATACTTACAAATTGTAATTTTAAAGTTAAAAGTACAATATGCACTTTGTCGATGTTTGATGATTACAGTATTTTATTGCGCTGCTTAGTTTTTTTGTCTGTCTGCATGCAGTTCTCGTGTATATGGCTGGAGTATACGCGCTGGTACCTTCATCCAGGTCCAGAGCACTAAACTCGCTTCCATTTTCAATTAATTTGTAATAAAAGCTATCACGGTATACTATATTTTACTAAAGACTTTGAAGGAATATTCAAGCGTAGAGCAGCGTTGACAAGATAACTCTAAAAATCAGTGAATCGATTGTACTTTTGCGTTGCAATGCATATCTTTCTTAATATATTTGTCGTACTTGCATTGATATTGTTTACAGTTCATTCATACATTTTCTTGCGTTAAAAATATCTATGAGTAGATAGTTCACCTTGATTGTCTGAATTTGCAGCAGGGATACGATATTTAAAAATAAAAACCACTCGTTGTTTGCCTTTGATAAATACATAAAGCTTAGTATATAACATTTTGTAATGATAATTTTCTAGGTGAAGAACTGCAGGTCATAGCAATTCCAATACGGTGCAGTTTCCGCCTTGCAGAAGTTCAGTATAACAAATGTTCCACAATAAGCAATATAGAAGCTGGCCAGGTGTTTGTGCTGGCAGGACATAGCGTCAGATCTTTTGGGGGAATCCATTTTACTCCTTGGGCCTTGAGACTTTCCAATACTCAAATTACGTACGCTTCGGTAGATGTGCTCCTTGAAAACCGTTTTTGTGCTTAAAGTCCATATGTTGTCTCCGCTTGTATACGTTTTCAACTAAACGCAGTAGCCTGAGAAAGTTCTGAGCATGTTTTCAGGATAAAATTTTCCTGCTAAAACACCTGGATCTGTATGGTGACTTGGGCATTGAAAACCACGCGGACATTGACATAATGCGCTTGTATTCACTTCCGTTACACTCGTTCTTCTCTTGACTGTAAAGAGTCTGCACGGTTCTTTTCTTTGGCACAGGACTCGCTGGAAAGGACATAATTTGATTAGTTGGGAGCATATATGATTAAACGGGTCTATTTCTCGTCACTTTTTCTTGACTCGGTTGAATGTCTATCAAAATACTTACACTTTGCGGAGAGCACGCAAACGAATACTTAAATCCCACTTCGTCGTCTTCTGTAGTGTACGCTTGTCTCTTGATCATGTAAGCAACAGCATCCTTTGGACACACGCAGTGAACTATTTGTTGTGTAAGATTGTCCCCTTTAGTCACAAGCGTCCAGGTGATGTCACGGAAGTAACGACATTTGGGTAGCTTTCTCACAGGCTCACAAAGCTAAAACGAGTTAACATATCAAGCATAATTTCAATTAATATAATAATTAAGCTTACTTTTTGCTGTAAGTTATTATTAATTTGCCTGAAAGTGCTACCTTGTAGTGTCTAGTTTTATCTGTAATGGTATGGCCATCATTTGCCAAGATTGTATTTGAGCATTCACCAGCATGTTCTGGACATCTACACTGTTTCTCAATCCAGGGTTTGTCGTATGTGTCAATTTTACTACATACTGAGTACGTTGCACATTCAGGTAATGTGGTTTCATTCATCTGGAAAAAAATATTAAAGAATGTCATTTTATTGATTCTTGACACTAGCACATCAAAAGCCTTTCATGCGAAGAAATCTTGTTGAACTCATTCAAGCATGTTAACAGTACGCACGAAACCTAATGTATGAACGACTTTTCCATTTAAGGAATGGCATTTCTGATCAAACTTGGCATGCATCAGTTAGAAATTGGCATTGTTGGAAGGAAGCATTTCCATTGTTCGCTCGAGAGAGAGAAAAATCTTTCAAATACGTGTGTGAAAATGGCTTAGTAAGCAACAACGCAACATCTTTTGTTCCATTATGGTACGGAATGTACTTTGCTTCAGAAGTGAATTGCAACATTCGGCATTGTTAATCATTGTTCATTTCGTAGTGCAGTAGGATGTGTACACGATGACGGACTGAATGTATGAATGAAACATCAGGAATGAATGAATGAATGAGTGAATGAGCTGGGTTGTTACAACTAACAAAGCAACAAGATTGAAAGCAATATAGTGTGCTTGAATGTATGTGTGTATGCATTCGCCGTGTATATGATATATGTACATATGTATATGTATCTGTATATAACGTTGGCAAGTGTGTTGTGTTATTACTGCATAACAAGAAAGCGTAAGGATTTTTGGTGTTTACCAAAACTACAATATAAGTCATTGCAGTCTACGCAAGAATAGTGTGAGAAAGAGTTAGTTTTTAGCCAGGGAGTGTTTTGCAGTTTATACAGGTTTGCGTGATTTCTTGCTACAAGTAACGACACCTTGTCGGAACAAGTATTTTAACGGCCATACGAAATATTATAAAAGCATTGGATGGAGAGAGAATAGGTGCCGTGATTCCTTTTTGCCTTTACTGGTTACTATTTGCACAATAGTTGAGAGCTTGTCACAAGTTCATCTTATTTCCTGTCGCTTTTTCGATTGCATATCAGATTACCGACTTGGTTTTCAACAGTCATTGTTTGTGTATTTATGTATACCTGGCAGTGCCCGGTAGGATTTTGACTATTATATCGATGTTATATGATAACGTGTGCTGATGGGACATTGTTTAAAATAAATGATTTAGGCTTATAGGCTTATATAGTGCATTTCAGACTTTTTCGACTCCGATTTTTTTTTCTAATTTTGACTGTTCGGTTGTGTTGTGTGATGCTAGGAAAGGTAGGAAAGTTTTATGCCATATCCTTTTGGTCCCTACAAATTATGAAACATTCTGCTTCGCGTACTCAAAGTAGATTTATAAAAATGAGCTTAGCTTACCCCGTTCGCGTATAATATCTTGTAAGGCAGGTTTACTCCTGGAACGTTGTTATTAACATAAAACGCTGAACTGGCTCTGATATATGGTTGTAGATGGAGAATAAGTGTTAAAAAGAAGGCAGATATGAATTTTTTAGTCATGCAAGTCACCATACAAAAATTTGCGCTCATCTTGGATTCATTCTTTTTCACGTTTTTAGTTTATGTAAGATTCACTTTGACTTTTGAAAAGTCCAAAAGACTAATATGTATATATAACACTTTGAAATATTTCTCAACCTCAGTGATGACTCTACTAAAATCACTAATTTCTTTCACCCCAGTGTCTGCAAATATTTAATATTTTATGTCAATAAATTCTCGTTATGTTGGCACAATTATTCACGGAACCTTCTCCGCAACGTATATTAAAAGTATGTCTTCCTGAATACACCAGGTATAAGATAAGCGCACTCTCAAATCTGAGAGTGGCAGTAGTGGCACATGCTCAATAAGCTTCCCGTCACGTTTATATGTTCACACACTAAAAATATGATGCTTTCCTTAGTTTAGCTCGCGTCGAGGAAGAAACAACGTGTGTATAACTTGTCCTTTTCTGCGTTCTTAATCAAGAGTGCGGTGCACACATCCAGTCGACATATCCATGTTCTTCTCTGATTCTCTGTGTCCACTTGTTGAAGGGAATGACAAAAAAGATGTTTACGATTGTGTACAGGGAAGTAAACAGTGCGCAATAAACAGGAAGGGAAACTTGAGCTCCTCAAGGCAATTCAAGGTAAAGGTAGGAAAACACACTGTCAGCCGAATGTTTGATAGGTTTTTGGTTGAAAAGATGGGTGCCTTGTGTCTGATGCTGATTGCTAATGGGTAATTTTCATTTCAACCTCAGTCCTAAAAGCGAAAACGGTGTACGATGAATTATCTGTCCGGAAAGGTTCTTCTTCTTCTCCAAGTTGACCAGCATGTAGCAGTAGGACGGTTAAAAGTCAGAATAAACACAGAAGGGCACCTTTTCAGTTTTCCTCCTTCTTCTTCTTTGGCTCTTATAAATTTTGATAGTATTACATGAAAAAGGTGTACTCCGTCTTGTTCTCGGTATTATTATTATTGCTTCCCTTTTTCTGGAGGGAAACAGGATATTATTCTTGTACGTTTCCAAACTTGTACTATTGTACTACGTTTTGAGGGTAAAAATTGTGTAAAAAAATTTGTATTTTCGGTTGTTAGTTTGTACTGTTGACTTCAATGAAATCTTCTCGTTAATCACTTGTGTGAATGAGTATTTTCCAAATCCAGAGAGAGTTTCAAGAGTTCTTTCCTGTCTTCTGAACTCAATTTTTAGGTAGGTAAATGGATTCTGTTTTCTCAGGTTGAATGAGTGGAGGAGAGTAGAAAGATGACTAAACGAGTGAAAGATCTCAGCCAGAGTTTTGATCCTTTTGGTTCATCTTTTTTTCTTCGTCTTCTGTGTTGCTTGATGTGGTTTGGCTAGTTAATGTGTTCTGACTGCTGCTTTGGGGCAGTAAGTGCATGAAGCTAGCGTCCTGAGTACCTGTACGCAACTGACTAGCCCAAGGTAGGCTGCTGTAATATTTTATGAATGAAAAAGGTCCGATCACATGTTCACTGTGTTTCATCCAGTGTAGATTTTTTCACATGCTTGTATAGTTTTTGGAGCTTTTGGGTTGCCCACACGAAGCCAGCAAGCAAGAGCTTCTTTTATTTTTCTTTGAACTTCGCATTTACTACTTCTAACACTTTGTCCCTCGTCCGTGATGATGAAGCTGATTACTTACATATTACAGCCTCTTTTAGTGGCAAAGGCAGTGGTTTTATGAACAAGTGTTGTTTGAAGCTGTATGTGTACTCCGGCTTGCAACCTGCTGCGTTCAGGAACATCTTGCTCGTTGAATCGAAAAGCTTGATGTGGCTATATTAGTTTCTGGGTGTAATACTATATACACTTCGAATCTCCTTTATATATATATAGATGTTCACGTATGTATGAGATGAGGCACTTCTGCTTCACTGGGCTATTATGTGTCGTACTTGTACCCTTGGTCCAATCTGGTAACAAGGAAGGCAAATGGTCATTATAATTTTCATCAAGGTCCAGATGTTACCCCCCAAAAAATGAGTAGCGTCTTGGATTCAGAATCATAATATTCTTTTAAATCTGGACATCTGGAAGTGAATCGCCTTACTGGATAAGGTTCTTTTGGGGCAGGGAGCAAGAAGCTTGGGGCAGTAAGAACTTGCACTTGTGTGCTTGTACTCATACTCATACTCAAATTGCCTTTTCAAATAATAATATGTATATAATCTTGCAAGAGTAGAGTCTATTCGTTTTCTAATGGCGCTGTGCAAGTGCCAGAAAATATTTCTGCAATCGTAATCCGAGCATGGAGCTAGTGTCAATTCAAATTTTCAATATTATTTCATTGCCCACTTCTATGGAAGATGAAACGTTTAATATGTTTTTATGTCACGGTGTGTAGTATTGGATATAATCAAGATTACGTCAAATAGGAAATCAAATTCTCATCTGAAACTAAATACACTTTGTATGGAGTATCTGAAGATTTTGAATACAATTTTTGCAGAACGGTGATAGCTCTTCATCATGCATAAATTAGAGAGTTTGTGGGGTAGGGCCATTTGTATAGAAGCAGCCTCAATCTCCATATCATATAATATAGAATAATCACGTGAAAAATATTCCTATTTGTATTAGCAACTTGGCAATAAATGGCGTAGACTCGGAGAAGCACAGATTGCTCTTGTGGCATCTACGTGCATACGATGACCGTAGATCGTACTAAATGGAAGAAATAGTTTGCTAGCCCGATGATTGACAAAGAAGCTACCTGTTGTGATTGTTTGAAAAAAGGGTTCAAGAAGAACCTGTAGTTCTTTTCGTTTTTTATGCTGAGCAAAGCAGTCACCGTAATATTATGAACTCCTAATGTTTTGAATTTATCAATGAATGAATGAGCGAGGGAGTTGAAATTTACTTAAGTAAAATCGTATGGGAGTACGCCGATTCAATGAGATATAGCGAAAGAAAAAGTGTGCCTTTCTTCAGATGGGAAGGCTTCGACGAATGACTACAATATGAGGATTTTTTGAATATCACGACCACGATTGGAGTGGACGTGCGTACATTACGTAAATTGGTTAACGGCTCGAGTCTTTGCCTAACCTGAAACTTATCGAATTCACAATGAATTAAAACGAAATCATACCGCAAGCACTACATTGCTTTCAATACGATCGGCCGAATGATGAAAGCTGAAGATGAAATCGTCTACTTAAAATAAAGAGGAAATTGGCAAAAGCATAAAATTTAAAACGATGTTAATGCACTGATTCATTTGGGAAGAATTTGCAGAGTCACAGAGAAAGTCCAAGACAACTCCTTTGACACATGTTCGCTGACTAGCAATCAAGTTCTTAAGTAGTGACGCTCAATTGAGTTTCTTCTGGAATATTATAGTAGGCATGTATTATATTCCATGCCTATAATCGCAAGTAATTAGGTTCAAAATTGTAATTTGAATTGTAAAATAAATTTACGAAGTCATAGCGCGAAGATGGTTTTGTTTTGTATTTAATGATTAATCGCGTATGTGTGTGTGAAGATGTGTATATATATCGAAAAGGCAGATATAAAAAGTGCATGCAAGCTGTATGTGTGTAAGTCTAATATGTTCATGTGAGTTGGATTGACTTGCATCGTTTAATCTTGCATTGATCCTATATGACGGGTATGTAAGGGTTTTTTTTTTCAAGAACTCGAATCTGGTCCTCTCTTTTTTATTCAATCTCTAGCACTTCTCTCAACCGTTCGTTCGTAACACAGTAGCTCTCATTTTTTATGATGGAGGACCAGAGATTTATAATAGCTATTTGAAGATAAGTTTAATCTTTGCTTCAACTCACGTCATGACAGCATACTACTCCTCCTTCCCACCTGTTGCCAATTGGTTTTATATTTGTATGTACATATATGCGTAAGTATACTACCTCCGCATGAGGAGACGATGAGGACTTGAACGCGGCAGCAGAGTATATTAGTAGAAAAAGTATTCCGGTTACTTCACCGGTTTACTTCTTCGTATGGCTATTATTATTGCCACGTCTTCACAACTTGCTTTTAGTAAATTTATAGACTTATCAAAACAAGAGGAGTTGTTAGAAAAACTCATTGCAGCCTAATTTTGTTCCCGTATTTCCCGTTTTAAAACCGAACTCATGTGTAATGATAATGAATCATCCTTATTGCCCTGCTCTAATCCTGAGAGTTAACGTGGCATCTTGCAGTTACATAAATGTCATCCACATCGTCGTGAATCAAGTTCTCAAACTCTCCACATCAAAATACCATGAAAATCCTTTACCTGTGAAATGGGATTATCGAAGGGTTTCTTTGGTATGAATCCAGGTAACGCTCCTGCGTTTACCCGAGCTACAACAAGCGCATGGAATTTGTGGGGTTATGTTGTATGGCGATTTGAACTGGAAGGAAATGATGCATCGAAGGAAAATCAGACTACATTACCAAATTTTCTGACTGGACTACGTTGGGTTGGGCGCAGGAGATCAGGAGCTTGTTACAAGTTTAATGCAGTAATATTGAATTGATACATGTAGTCTCACAATATGACCACTTTATGTCTTGTTGCAATCCGTGAAGCTATTGAAATATTGAAAGGATTGCTTATTTTCAGTAAAGCTTTCAGTGAAAGTGTATTTGATTGTAGATAGTGCGCGGATTGGTAAATTTGTAATTTGCTTTTGCTACTGATTAATGCTTTCTCAAACAAAAAAGGGACTTCTAAGACAGTACGATGGTTGTGAATGCAATCTCCACAAACTTGGTGTATTGTAACCGATGGTTTTGAAGCAACGCGAGGGATGTTGCGTGAAACTGGATGTGTGCGCGTCTTCTCATTTCCAGGGGCTCTCTCGTAGTAACGTTGCTCGCCTGTCAAGAAGTTATAGAAAGTGTATAGTCGTCATCCATCGCACGTACTTGCATGTCCCTTAAGGCCCTTGTCGTAAGAGATGATAAAAAAAATGAAGCGTAATTTGGAAGCCAGAAGGCTGCTGTTAATAAGAGTGCAATGATTACATTTAAGACAGTAAACTTGATACGTGAACGTGATGTTCATTTAGTTGCACACTGACAGAGAGGTATATGTAAGAAACGACGGTGAAGTGGGAATGGAAAAAATCCTTCGTATATTTAATGTTCGTGTAGTGTAGGTTTTTCACTCATAACCTTCCTACAAGGCCACTTATAAAAATGAGCACATGCATACTGCGTATTATTCACATCACATTAGCTACACTTTGTGTGGATATATACACATTATGCATATATGCACTATGTACATACATATATTTTTGGTTCGTTGGATAAAGTGGACCATAACGATAACTTACTGTTAAGGTCGTGAAGAGGGCAGTTTTTACCTCCTTTTTTCCCCAGCAACTTTTGATTCGTGTACTTTTTGTACTCGTGTACTTCGAATTAAATTATCCCATAATCGTAAATTCAGTTTTTGGTGCTGTCTCCCTCTTTCATCTTCGTATTTAGTAGTTCGTTTGTATACCCCTATCTTAATTTTATCACGGAAGTAGTAACGCTCAGAATCTCGGAGAGAGACGAGTTGCTGGAAGCAAAAGTTGATGAAGGTTGTAGGCATATAATATTGTCTGTTGAAAGAGCCCTTATAGCTTATAAATAGCTTATTATGGTTCCTTTGTCCCACTGTGTTACGCATCGAATCGGGACAGCTCGCTGAGGTTTTTTCTGTACACAATAAACCTCAGCCAGGCAGTTGTTTGTGTTTGTAACCGTAACCCCTCATGAGTTGAGCAATAAAAGCTTCTTTAGGTTTTTGAGATGGCTGTTGCAGGTGTCTGGAACCTTTGTACTTTGTCATTTCATGATATATGAAAACGACCAGAAAAAAACTCCCTTCGAGACAACAACAGCAATAACTCGAGTGTAATGAACATTTGATGTTCATCGGAAATGTGATGTTTGTAAGATGCTTACGAACCTAATACATATCCAGTGGCAAATACTGAAAGAAAATCTCTTTTTTTCAGGTATAGGAAAACGAAGAAAGGTAGGAAGGAAACAATAATGAGTTTCCAGACGGGTGGGGTGAAGTGAGTCAACTCACCCTTGGATGGATACAGCAACTCTGAATAATTCTGGTGTGCGTATATGATACTGACTGACTGTTTCGATAGATTTCCTTTGCTTTCATTACTCTTGCTAAGATGCTCAGATATACTACAACAGAACATATTTACTTTTCAACGTTTTGCCACGTGATTTCAATAATAATAACTAAAACTTGACTGCAATGTGATTTATCACAATTGGTGGATGATCCAAAAAATTGACCTTTTTATAGCAAGTTGTGAGAGGTGCATATCGAGAGAAGTGGAAGTGGTTACAGTGAGAGCCAGCTTTCTTTTTGAGACAGCCTGGCTAAATTACCTTGCTGGCGTCAGTCCGTGTTTTCCTTTTAGCAATAAGAGAGAACATTCTGTCATGTCTGCGCTGAGCATGGTACATTAAAGCAAATTGCATTTGCAGTATTTTCTGTGAAACTCATATGCCAAGTACACGCTAATGTTGCATCTTATTGTATTTTTGTCTTTTCAACGACTTCAGTCAGACAAGGTTTGCATATGGTAATTTTATTTACAATGATCAAGAGTGTTACAATAAATGATCAACTAACTGCTTTGACTTGTATCAAAATACGTTGAATGTCCTGAATCATCTGAGCATTTAGTGAAATGTTAATTGTACTTATTTGGGGGTTCAATTCATGTCATGAAACATGAAAATATTGGTGGTGAGCATAATACCGATTTGTGTGCAGGTAGTTCACAAAGGAAACTATGTTTTATTCAAGTTAGTATGATTTATGACGGATCATAAAGACGATTTTAATTGCATGTTGCAGTTTCGTATATTATGTTATTATTACTTTTTATTATTTACAGGTAAGCTGTATGCAGTTCTTGGAAAGCGTGGTGGACGTATTCTGCACGGAGACTTGAGGGAAGGCTCGACAAATTTCGAGGTCACTGCTCAGCTACCAGTCGTTGAAAGTTTCGACTTTGCGAACGAAGTCCGGCGACAAACCTCAGGACTGGCTTTACCCCAATTGGTGTTCAGTGGCTGGGAGGTAAGAATTGTGTTTTATGTGTAAGCTTTTAGTAATGGTTGATTGGTAGTAGATCATGAATCAGGTTGATTCAATAAAAAAGAAGTTTTTCGTGCATTTTAAATCCTTGCTTAGGTTAAGGTGATATTGATTGATTAATAATAATCAAATGAGTCGCACTTGTTGAATATGTTATGAGCATTTAAAGTGAGAAAGCTTAGGTTTGGATGATGCTCACACTCATTCAAAACGAATAATGTTATTGTGTTTGTAACACCAGCAAAAGTATAACGCATCACAAACAAAATATAACACAAAACAAAATGTGCTCCTTCGTTGTAAAATATTGAATTTGATTGGAGTAAGGTTCTAGCTGATAGATAGAGGAGTTTGGTCGTTGTAATAATAAGTAAGATGGCAGAATATAACATTTGCACCAAACTAGAACATGTTTTAGTTGAGAGTAGAATGGCGCCTGAATGTCTGAAATTTGACCCTGTACACTGACCACAAGAAATTGTAATAATGGCCTCAGATCAGAGTAATTTGAAACAGTTCATTTGAGTTCCTCAGCAGTGAGTTGGACAGTTGGGCCCGGTAGATCAACTGCATTTCATAACATTATTTTCAACACTATACCTTGTCTCACTGGCGTCCCACATCCCATTCATAATATTGCGGGACAAAAGTGCATCTTCTCGTAGGCATATTAAATCTTCACATATACAGCCCAACACCTTAATTCAAACTTTCTTAATGCCATTGCCCATTATATAGGAACGTGACACAGAATCAGAGATACCTGTGTTGGATAAAACTACGTTCGTCCTCTCTGATCCGTGCCACATATACATATGAACATATACATACTTTGATGCTCATTTATTTATAACTTTTGTTGTGGCGTTCTACATATGTATTTATTTATCAATCAGCCACTAAGCAAAAGTGAAATACTATATACTTAAACCTATTTCTTTTCAAATGGCAACTTTAATTAGGTATGCTACGGAGAAAGCTTGGGTATATGCTATCACATGAACTTGAAAAGTTTTACTTTACTAAAGCTCGTCACATATTTTGTTGTTTGTTGGAAGGTCTGTGTCATACGTGTGTAACTAGAATGTTCAACGTATAGGGAAGGCACTTTTAGTGTAATCGCGTCTTTCACATTTGCAGCAAAAACTACAAATTTCTGAGAGGTAGGCTTCATCATTAAAAATCACTTTCTTCAACTCTGTTCTGCTGTCATTCATACGATTCATAAAAGTCTCGTAATCATAATCCTTATAGTTTTAGCTGTATCGTTTCCTTACTCGGGAGGCAGGGTAGAGGCCCGACTAGAGAGGTTGAGGGATAAATGATAAGGTAATATTTGTGACGATTCGTTGGTTGATGGACGCTATGCAAAATGCAGTTGCAGGTCTGGTATGTGCCGTGATTTTATTGCATGTTTAGAAAAATATCGTTGTAAAAAGTAGTAGAAGTTGCGGTTTAGCCACTTCATTCAACGCCTGCTCTGGCGCCGCGATGCTTATTCCCGACAGATTTTGTAAGATTTCATACAAGTTCGTAGACAACAGACTTCTTTCTACATTATTTCCACACGAGTGTTGCGATGCTGCACAGACGTATGTGTACGTACATATATGGATGTATGAATTTATATACATGTTGTTGTTATATTGTTATTAAGATCTGTTTACTAGAAAATGTTTGTCTCTCATTCATGCATCAGACAAGAAAATAAGATGATGCCTATTTTAAAAATTCTATCGGCTTGGTTTGTGGGTTTTCACGTCATGCTGAAAAGGTGTTGAGCATTGAAGGTTTTTTTGTTTTTACATGGTCGTCAAAATATACAGACGATGGTATTAATCATTTTCATTGATCGCGACCAGCATCTCGATCCTGAAATCTTTTGAATGTTTCGTCAAAACTGTGCTCCCTGTATAAATGAGAAACCCAAATCTTCGGTGTATTCTTGGACCAATTAAGAATGCTCTAATGCTGCTACGAATCCATGTGCATTTGGAATCGATAAAAAATATAAAAAATATTTACTATCATTTGCCTCTACAATAATGCGAGCTTGTCAATTGAAAGAGCTCATTGATAAAGTAGTTCTTCGTCAAAAATTTGTATAACTCGGAGTTGTATTGGGCAAGAAAGTTTTTCAGTTAGGCGAAATGTTTTATAAGTACATCACAGTCTCTCTTTGTGGCATGAGGCATCGAGTCAGACGATTTTGATGGAGTCTAAATGGAATGTCCTAGAGACTTCGTACAACTGTCTTTCCCTAATCATAATCAAATTCAAGTTAAAGCTGCAGAAGAAAGGGAAACAGAAAGGAATGCAATGATATGCTTGAACTAATGTACATTTTATGCTTTTTTCCTGTCAGCAACTAGTTGCAAGGAGTGGAGATGATAATCTTTTCGAAGATGGCGAATGGAATGTAATGAAGAACAAAGTATAAAAGAAAGCCCTAGCTTTTGTATGTAGACAATTGTTTCGGGAATGTGATGGAATGTGTAAAATGATGTGGCATGCGATGGAATTTGTTAGAGCGTGAGTGTGATTTCGTATAAAGTTCACGTAATCGTTTTTTGTATATGATGATCATGTCAGTAAAGTGGGCATAATAATATGTAGTCTAGTCGCTCATAATAAAGTATTTTGTGCTTGTTACAACTTGAAAAAATCCCTAATGTTTCACCGGCGTGTTCACGAAAGTGTATATTTGCATGCGGTTCGTTTGCAGGCACGCTAATATTTACAGAATGAAGAAAGAATCGCTTATAAGAAAACTAGCATTGTATAGACTATGTCCTCGACTCTCAAATTTTTACTCTATTTTGTCGTTTTTTTTGTTTCAATGATTTCGTAAATGGAGTTTGTATCAGAGCCAATTTAGAAAAGTTCAATTTGTAACGATAATCTGAGATATTCTATTGGGGAAATTTTATATTTTGTTCAGTAATAATTTTATAGCACTTAAAATAGCAGTTTTCAGGAAAAGATATTGACTGCTGGAAAGTGGAAAGCCCCATTCATCACATAACCAACTTGAATGAAATCAAAGAAATGAAAAATACCTTTGATGTCTTCGGACCTGTAATTTGCCGCGTGTCTCAATACTATAAATTTTCCATTTTCAATACTTGAAACTGGGATATTGTTCATTGCATGAGTGTGTTACGTAAGGGGATGTTGGTGTCTTTATCACCACCAGGCCATATACCGAGTGGATGCATAAATATAGCAGGTTTTTAAGAGAACTGACGTTGAAAGCACCAGGTTCGCTGAGATAATACGAATAAAAAAAAGATTTGTCGAAAATGAATGAATGAAAATTAGGGTCTTTTTAAGGTGCGGTACAAGTTGTTTGATTGTTATTCATTACTACAATATATAGAACTACTAGTAGCACCAACGCGTTTACTACAACTACGTCGTACATGCTGTTGGTGACCGTATATTTTTTGGGTGCAGGATACAGAAAAGCTTGGAACGTGCAGAGATTCCGACGTTACTCGAATATTGACAATAATTGTTTGCAGTATATTGCATTAAACCACCAAATTTCAGGTGCTTTCCCAATTCCCATCATGTCAAATCAAACCAACGACAAATACAGCCTCCAACTCTCCATAGCTCTGATTTAACCCAAATATGTGAGTATGTGTAAATTCCAAACTCTTTTCTCAACCGATTGGGGGTACTTTATGATATTTTTAACCTCAAAATTGCCAACTTGCTTAACAATTTCCAAAAAAATCTAGTCGATTTAATTGGTCATAATAGAAACTGCGTGGTCCATATCCTTTTTACCTTAAAAATATAACTTCCTTTGAATTTGGGAAAGGGACTAATTCGTGAAGTGTAAGCAGGCAACCTCTGCACCGCAGCAGCATCCAACGAAGCATGTCACCGGCGAGTGTTTGCCACTGTAGAATTTTGTGCTGCCATATGATCCATGTTCTAATTCTACCTGGATTTCTATTCTAATGACAATAGCCAAAGTCATTTGTACATGACTACACTGAGAAGCCTTCTATTAAAATTTCATTCATTTGGTTTTCATTCATAAAAAAAGAAGTCTTTTGGTTGTAAGAACAGCGTTCCCTTACTTCTTCTTCGCGTATCTCTTCATGTAGTGTGAAAACCGCTTTAGGTAGTTTCTTGATGAAATGAAGCGTATATTTTACAATGCATATTTTGACGGCTACATGGTGTTATTACGGCGGATTAAATGCATTAAGGCTTTCCTGCGACTCTCACAATCAGTGAAATATATATCAGCATCAATGGTGCTTAACTCACTGCTCAGAAACCCTCTAGAATAGAGAATATAAAAGTATATTCCTACATATATAGAAACCTTGATAAATATTCATTTAAACCTACACATTTATGTACATAAAGCAGGGTTTTCTCTAGTAAATATGTATATTCGTTTTAAGCATTCGCATTAAAATTTGTGGCTCCTGCTCAATTATACGTAACTCAGCGGAATGTGAAATTTGTTCCTCACTTTTTTACTCATAGGTGCGGGTGTAATTTCTTCGTAGGTAATTTCCTCATTCTGTCGTGTTCGCGTTTTCTTCAGAACTAGAGAAAATGACATATTATTACACATTTTTTGATTCCTGTTGTTTTCAGAAGCAACACCACTGTATCATTATCCTCTCCTTGCAGTCGCATCGCGTTGTTCGAGCTATTCATTGAGGTGCATTTGGTTGATGATTTCGACTGGTTGCTGTTACTTCTTCAGATGCTGTTGCATCTGCATATTGGTTTCATTTTTACGCTTAGTTTAAGTTAGATCGTAACCTGTATAAAATATCATGTCTCCCGTGTAGGTGCATTGAGTACTCTCATTTAAGTACTCCCCCAGTAATAGATTTTCGGAGGAGGGAGGACCCATAACATATACCTTTACTGGATTTGTTGTTGACAATGCTAATCGACACTCTCCTAAATATATTCCAGTCTGAACCGCATCGACAGTACGTATTTTAGGATGAAATTGATAAATTATCTGTGAAACGCGACGTAATTTGGTAGGGCTTCAATGGAGTCTTCTAAAAAGATTGCGAATCATCTAGTGCTTTGATTTCTAAGGGGAAATCTCAGAACTCGGATTTCATGAGGATATTTTCATGGACATTATATGGATGCGGATTGTCTGCCTTGTGTCTTCATGCAAGATGTTGCTACTTCCACAATTTACAATTAGGGGACAGACGGGATCTCCTACTCAAACGATGTACAATATTCTAGAGAGTTGAACACATGCTGCATCCGAATGCCTATTCTTTGCTAGTGTCGCAAGAAATGTTGTTCGGACTGATCGTATTTATAAAAGCACAAAGAAAGCATTTGCTACTGCAGGCGTGTACAGATTTCTAATATGCTCTAGCATCTAGTAGAATGACAGTCTGAAAAAAATCAGCAATGGAAATGAAACATGATTCTTCTTCCACACCAACAGTTACAAGCCTAGAAAATGTTTGAATGAAATTTTATGAGAAGGGTGGGTCAGGTAGGCTAGTCGAGGATTTGAATTAAGTTTAAGCTGTAAGATGTTATTTGAATTTTGTCCTGAAACACTACTATATCACTTGCTTGAAAGATTTTAATGACAATGCGCAGGTAAATATACAAGTCTAGCGTACAAGTTGTTAAGATATACATATAAGCAATATAGATCTTTTTTCATGGTTATCTTCCTCCTCTATTGCTAGTAACAATAAGAAATAGCACAGCAGCACAAGTAGTAGTAGTCCGTTTGTCTGTAATGTTCTAGCCAGCTTGAAGATATTTTTTTTCCATTGAATCACGGTTAGTCAAACTAAGGTAGGGAAAGGTAAGGTAAGGTACATAATAACATAACAACTAACAACATTGTTGTTGCGTAAAAGACCATCATTCTTGGCAGATAAAATAACTAGGGTGTAGAAAAAAACTGCTGATAATAGGATGTTATATCATGTGTGCACACACACATATAACGACGGTATGTTGTATGTACCATATAATAAAAGTAGAGTGGAAGATCGTGAATATGGGCTTGTCCGTTTTCATTTTCATTCATAAAATATGCCCTCTCCGATTATACGATATGATGCGGCGATGATGATGATGATGACGTGAGAATTCAACTCTCAACGAGTATGCATCAACAGATTTTTTTTTTCTTACCTTGCTTCCCCTTTTATATCCTTGTTCGCCAGTGCTGTCACTCTCTGGAAAGTCACCTGCCTTTACTTTGTCCACTCAACTACGAAATAAAATGTGAATCAGATACGGAGAAAAATAACTAGTGCTTACTAGCTCCAGCTCGAACATTTACGTACCTTCCAAAATATGCGACTATATCGAATATAGTGTGTGTATGTCTAGGTACACGTCACACATTTCTCAACTTGTCACTCATTCTGAGAATGCCTAATGTGGTTTTTCGTTAGAGATCATTATGCAGTGTTTTAAGTTGATTTGGTCAAACTTTTTGCGTCTTAGTATTCCTACTGTCCTGAATATTAAAAATACCTAAAGGTTTTGTCATCTTGTTTTTGTCGATTTACGTCGAATTTCAAATCGTCAAACTAATCATCAGTCGAGAATGAAGTAATCACAATGATCAGTCCTTCGTGACCGCGAAATCAAGCTTTCTACGCATTTTTGTAGCATGGCTGGCACCACTCCTTGCTATCTTGGCATATATATGTACCTTCCGCGAAGTAAACACATATACCATCGAATTGAAAGGAGAGTGTTTCTAAAGAATTGTGACTTATACCTCTGGCTTCTGCCCTATTTTATCTTGTCTTGGCCACGTATGGCAAATGTCTGACTAATTGTCTAGCCTGGAAGAATGTGTTACACAACTTTGCAGATCGGAGAGAATAAATTACGCTAGGAAAGAAGGACAATTAAAAATGAATTAAAAATACATGTTTTCGCTGCTAGAATGAGTTGATACGATATGACAGCATAATATACGACTGTCATGTCTTTGATCGTACATATGTGGTGATGCACCTGTTCGTGACGAAGGATATTCTGCGACTCCAAGAAAATCTTCAAGATTTTTCCCCTTCTTGGCTCGTTACTTACTGGCTGACAAGAAGTACTGAAATATAAGATGAGGAAAGATGAAGATGCGTGGAGCTGGGCTTGGCTTGTAGAGCCGAGACTGCACCCTTTCAAAAATTCATGTAATCTATGTTGCATCTCCTCCGCTTAAGATTATACTTGTATGAAATATAAGTATACAAAAGGGGTGCATTGAATTGCAGTGTTAGTAGAAATGATGCCCGACCCTATTATCATTATAGGCTTCAACTGTCTCATTATATCGGGTCAGCTGGTCAGCATCAAGTAAAAAAACTTGGTAACAGACAAAAGTGAGAGTTGTTTTAAAGATTTGTGGGGCTTGTTTGCATGTGAAATGTAGAAAATCCTGGCGAAAATATTGGGTGGTGAGCCGAGCAAGAAAACTAACCTTTACTATTCCACCTGTTTCAAACATTCTTGTGTTTTTGTAGTGACTACTTGTAGGCATGTCACATTTAATGAAAGAAAGGTTACACATTCATTCTTCACTTTGAACAAGTTTCCAGCATATACCTTGAAAACGATATCATTGTCGTGTGTAGCCTCTTTTAACGACAAGCTTCATTGTATGTTTCTGGATAAGAAAAATGTTCTGTCATGGACATGTTTTTATACTAATGTGGGTTATAAGTTTTTATATGATTAAAAATATTACGTGTGAAATTTTCAGATCCTGGAGATTGATCCATTTTGGCAACCTACCACTGAAGAGGAGTATCTGCATTTCGGGGAGAAAGCTGACACCGAAAATCGAGCAAGAAAGTACATGAATGCAGTCCGCAAACGGAAAGGTTTGCGCGTGGAAGAGAAAATTGTGGAATTTGCTGAGAAGCAAAGAACGCTGACGAGGAACAAGTAGAGACTCCTTCTAGGAATCCTTGAGTCTCCAACTACCTATACGTACTTTTTATGTGTTTACTACATCGCCCGTTCTTAGGTACTCCAGGAAGTTGACGCAAGATTACTTGTTGACTCAACTCGAGATTATTTCTATGAATTAAATTTATGCGAACGGAAATAAACAATATAAACAGCGACAACATTCATTTGTATGCATTTTCCCTGAAGTTTTGAATGAAATCAAATCAAGTGATTCAAATATATCTCAGAGGGATGAGCAGTTGAGCACATATTATAATTAATTAAATAAGAATGAAATAAACTTTTCTTTTATCGTCTGTATTACATGAGCCGTGTAGTGTACAATTCTATATGGTTGTCCAACATATCTACAAAATGTTGCAGTTTTCAAGGATTCGCACACTGCAAAACATGCATGGACTTTCACAAATCACACCAAGGTTATCCATGATACGTCGCATAAAAATCAAATCAAAATAGTGTAAAATAGATACAGTTTATGATTTTAGTTTCGTCAATATAGGTTTTTATATGAATAATTTTTCTAACTACAATTCCAACTCCAGGTTAATACGCGAGTCTGTACATTACGTGATTTACGGAACTACTCTACGGATGTACCTATACACGTTTCCTCCAACACGCTTGTGTAAAGGATTGGGCTAAATACATACATACTTACCTCGTTTGATAGTTTCATCAGGATGACCTTGCAAATGAAGTACTATCCATGAAGTTTATTTTCATACTTTAGTCATTGAGTCTATATCGTCATTCATAGATCCGTGAAGCAGTAGAATTTTACATCATTCGCTAGGCACACATGATGAGTTCGTTTATTAATACAAAATACAGTGTGGTTATTGTGCGCTTTGTTACAATCTCAGTCCAATACAAGTGCTCTGGTTGAAATGATCTTGACTATGATGAGTGTGTGTATTTTCAGAACGATACGGTCTCGAGTTCATATTACTAGTCATGTCTCGTTGCACACAAAACAAACGCAAGATAATGAGAGATATGGGTTTTACTTATTTACGGAAAGTCGATGCTCATGTTGTAAAATGTTAAGCCACTGAAGGATAGGAATTATCATTAAAGAAAGATGAATAGTATACACATTCCGTTCAGTAGACTGGCGAGAAATAGACATCGCAAGTATGGTATGAATTTAACGAATAACTGCTTGCTCGATACCGATACAGTTTTAATGTATTGACGTGCATGATAGCATGCGATTGATCTTTTAAGCGTGGATAGTTGAGGAGAATGATTGCTTCCTGGTCGTTTTATGTTACATAATAAAATTGGCCCATAGTTGATTCAATATTGGGTAGAGATCAGTTTGTGTTTCCAGCTTACAAAGACATGAAGTGGTTGACATGAAAGGTTTAATACCGTGGGACTGGGAGTGGGAAGCACACCAAAAAGCTTGTACCACCATAGCATTTCCATAAGCTACTCGTAGTGAATGGCGAATAGTTTGGTAAAGTGAACTACCAAACATTATACCTCGATGAATGTCGATATTCCTGGAAGGTGACAAAATCATTAAATATGGATTCCGCATTTTGGAGTGGGTATCACTTGCAAAGTTTCCTTTTCGATCGTGTTAATGTCTCAACGCCCGAAGGTATACTATTAATCTGATTAAACCTCGTGTTCTATACGAATTGCTGTGATTTTTTTTTCTATAATCCAACTTATAAACATGTTTTCCTCTTTTTTGCACAGGGCTGATAGGATTATGTGTAATAACGTCGGTGGTGGCCTTTTGCTATGAAGTATTGCGAACCCTGAAAGACTGGTCGTATCTCAAGTTCCTGACGAAGAGAAAATGTCAGAGCACACCCAAGTCTGGAGGGGGGATGGTTTTGCATGAGATGAAATCTCAAAATGGAGTCAGCCATAAGGAAGTCAATGATCCAGAGAAGAAGGTTGGATCTGAGAGCAACGCCGAGAATAATGGTTCGTATCCGGCGACTGGAACTGCAGTTATGGCCACAGGCACTGTGGCCGGAGTCGGCGGAAGTTGCAAGGGATCTGAGTTAGCGTTTAGGGTTGGTCTCGTAGAATTAATTTCTTCGACAATATTCCACATGTGTCAAGTCTGCATTGGCTATATACTCATGTTGATGGTTATGACTTTTAATGTGTATATATTTTTAGCAGTGCTGATAGGAGTTGCGGTAGGATTTTTTGTATTTGATGGTTTTAACAGACGGATACATGCACAAGGGCTAGATACAAGAGTCGAGAAATAATTTTTTGTTATCCAACATAAATCTATTTTAAACTTGTGTAACTAAGCTTTGGAATAGGTATTTATATATATTGTATAAAGTGTTCACAACATTATACATACATTTCAGTAGATGCAAGGTAAAAATTTGACTACATTTTTCATGTTGCAAATGTAAAAACAATTAACTGGAACTAGAAGTGTGTACGCGCTTCCAATATTAACACTAAAATTAATGACGATATAACTATAAACTTTATTGTAAACTGTGTGGTTCAAATGATTCTTAACAAGAAATTTTTATTCCATCTTAGCACACTGCAATTTTTTTCATGAGACACATATTACGACAAAGAACTCTTGGAACATGAGTATTCATAACAGGATGACAATATATTTGCTTTAACTCGAACTCATTGTGGCTCTCAAATCGTTTACGTATTTTAATTTCCCCATCTCTAAAAAATGTATGGAAATTCCATAATGGAATATATTATTATGCCATCAAAGTTTGATTTGGGTACAAAAGCATTAATTGCCTTAACAGTAATGAAAATGGCATTTGCATACATAGTTTTCACTAGAAACATTACGAAGTCCCTCAAACTGACCAACTATGTGATGTGGTGTGGCAATTATTATTTCTCTTTGGACATTTAATATAAATATGTTACAGTAATTTTTGCGTTTGACTATTAATTTGCGGAATAGATGAGACTTGTAACTATCTCATGTTTTATCTTTTGACTCGTTCTTAAATATACATGGAGGATTTCTTCATACTCAATACCACACTAGCATAACTGAAGTGAGGTTTCATTGAACTCTAACTCTTAAGATTTAAGTTGAATATAGGGTGTATATATTTATAGTAAATTGTTCATGAACTATATATACTGTATTACATACAATTACATACATACAACACGGGCAACAAAATAATATACATGTATGTCCGAGGTAAAAAGCTAAAAAATGTTAGAAAATAACATTGTTTGGCGAGCTATTTTTAAGTAATCAAGTTTTTTTGTGTGTGTGTGTGTGTGTGGTTTGCACAAGTTTTCACAACGCGTTAAAATTGGTACGTATATGCTGAATATTACATGTATGAGTTGTTGCAGTGTCGTCTGTCTGACCGCTATCACAAATCTCCATTTTCAATCGCCTTGTTGATTTCATTCACCATCTGTAGCATGATTTCATTTTGAGGGGTTCCCTTCTTGAATGCTGCATCCAGCAACTTGGGATCCCTCAAGTGGTTCGCGACGAACTGTATCCGACTAAGCGATTTCTCCGTTAGGTGGTTTTTGACAAGAAGTTTGAGCTGACTCTCGCAGTTATTTACCGTTTTCACGAGCACATTTCGATCATAACTGAAGTCAACCTGAAAATATTGTAAAACATGAGAACATTTAGGGGAAATTACGAGAAAATTGTTGTGAGAAAAAATTGCATGAGCTTGTTCGTACCTCGATGAAACTTGCAATCGTCATCGCTGTGTTCCTGAACGTGTCAGCAAATTTGTTTGCTATTCGAATTTCCTCCTGACTGAACTGATCATTTTGGGCTAACACTCCTATTTTTATTGAGAGCTTAATGATATTCTTCACAAACTTTTCCGCAACCTTTTTGTCTTGAGTCTGGAAGGAGAAAGTATCATGAAAAATTTAGTACAAACATATAATACGCGGTATGATATGATGATATGTCCTGCAGGTGATGTGATAAACCGTTCGGTTCATTTTATCCAAGACTCATAGGAAATTTGAAGGTGTGCATAAGGTACTTTACTTACATGAGATTTCATAAGTTGATACAGGAGATCTAATAATGTGGCGAGATTTTCATTTATAAACACCTTCGCAGCTTTTCTGCTGGAAAATTGCCCCAGAATTTTTTTCTGCGCACGAACAGCAAAGTCCTTAGACTTAAAGTTGGCGTCTGCACCTGCACTCATTTTGAATGATTCACTGTGGAGCAAATATAAAGCATTATCAAGTATTTCACGTGGCCAAATTTTTCGAAGTTGTATATGCGAATTATTTTAAATGGCAAATTATGTGTCTCTACCTGTGTTGGTGTTGGGATTTAACTGGTGAAATTATGGTGACAGCTCAGTTGTCACAACGCTATCTCACACGAGGATTATTTGGAGATCTCGTGTTCAAGAAGCTTTATGGGGCTGGAACAGCAAGCTTCACGCCCTATACTTTGTTTTACTTTTCCTACTGTAACTTCACTTCTGTTTCAGTTTTCTCAGGTTGGTAGTGGTCTGGTGTCCTGGAACTAGGAAGGAATTTCCATACGTACGCTGAACAAGTTATGGAGAAGAAGCCCCAAACACCGGATCCTCACTCACTCTAGCATCACCCAGAGAATTCCAGACAAAGGAACATGGACCGATAGTGTTTTTATCTGTAACGATGATTTATTTTGGGAAGTTGTTCATGTGAAGAATCCTTTTAGATGCACTGATCCAAAAATGTTGGGCAACATCTGAAAATGACAGAAATGGACATTGCATGCATTAGTTTGGGCAACATTTTAAGGTAGTTTTTTTTGACAACTGAGATATGTAACCCAGATTCGTGGATTTTCTCTAGTGCATTTAGTTCCGGTATCATAAATTCTCTTGCATAAATAGCATTGCGTACAGTATTGCAGCTATATATACTACTTCGTTTACTACCTGGACTGGGGTTCTGAGTGATTGCGATTTGCGAAAAAAAACATAGTTTTTACCAGTAAAAAATAAAAAATAAGAATTTCAGACAAAATTTCATCTACGCTATCCTAAATCCGGTTGGTTTGACTGAATGTTTAAATCAAATCACAAATAAATTGCAAACTCAATGGTCTGATCGTTATCGATAGCTGCTACCTTCACTTAGCACACGCGTATTTGATTTCCTCCTGGAAAGCTGTATAAGCTTTTATTTCGATTTAACAGTGTTTCTGGCCGTAGATTAGTTTGCCAAACGTGGAAAAAATAATGCTATAAAGCGAATACATTTACATAAACTTTTCGGGAGGAATCCTAAATCTGAACAAATTACCTGGGTTGAAATGAAAGTTTCGTTTTCGCAAGTTGTCCGAAATAATTTCAAACCTGTGGAACGCCTGCTTCTGCATAATGTATGCGAGTTGCATTTTATCTAGCGCTCCATCCATGTTACAAAAACTACATCGATTATATGCGATGTTAGATGACTAGCTTGTTGGTTTTTTGGTAGTTTGTTTCCTTGAAAGTTTGCTGTGCTATATGGAGTACCGCGTATTATATAAGTACGAATATGTAGCATTCACGGTGACTTGCACTAAAAAGTTTGTAGTGCAAGCTAACATGGTTTTGATTCAATTCGATAAAATAACCAATGAAGCATGTAATGTGTTTACGTACTGAACTCGGTTGTATTTTTTTGCATATATGAAGTTTGTACTGATGTACTTAAGAACAAATAGAGTCGAGTATAACCTTAAACTTCTACGACTATAATAATGCATCCGTTTTTTTCAATATACACCGTGCTTTTCACAAGAGCATGTGTACAATTCGTTGAATATGAGTGCAAAAAAAGTGCGATACTTTGTACGCAATGCAGTGAAGAGGTTTTTTGCGAAATGCACGCTGCCTGGAAGACTGCTTCCTTGTTCGGTTGAGTGGTAAGGCATCTTTTCTGTTAATTTTGGACTGGAGGATGGAGCCTGGAGTACTTTTCCTATAGAAGCGTGGCCCGTCCGTGCTTTCCAGAATACGGGGACATATAATAGCCACGGCCACAATAAGATGGGAGATTGGAAGCACCCGCTTTATGGAGTACTCACGATCTCTACTCGCCAGTGTATGAAATTATATAAGAATTTTACGTTCTCGAGCCTTAATTAAATTATTTGAATCCTCAAACTCTAAACAAGTACTCAGCAAATAAACGAAATACAATCTAAATTTGTTGTTTCTGGGAAATTACGAACGTCATAGGATGCGAACGTCAAAATGTGAGAAGCGAGGAATTCTACAAGAGTCATTATTTCCTTTGACCATATATCCAATTCAACCAAACATATTTTGTGGGCTGTGAACTTCTATTCTTTCCAATGCATTATTGCATGTGTCAAAGTTGACATATTATGCAAAGTAATTTCTGAAAGAATACATACAGCGAGACCAGCATTACAATCAGACCACAGATGCCATTCGCATCCGTAACTTGAGTACAATACCGCTTCATTTCCCGTCACTTTGTAAGAGACGTAGTTTAAAATATTTATTTATTGCATTACATTGGTTTCAGGTTTCAGATGTCCCAAAAAATGGCTGTCAGAGTTCATTGAATCATGCATATCTTCCAAGTACGTCATTTAGTAATATATGCGCTAAGGTAGTTCACAAAGCATGAAATAAGTATTTGTGTCGGATTTCAGCTTTAAAACGTATACTGATACGTGCTGGTCGTAATCCGAGTAAAAACTAAATCCACGTCAAAATGGAATTGCAAATGTCCAACTGGAGCACTATACGTGTATTCCACTATACTCACATTATTTGCGCATTTCGATCATCAGCTCTTCCGTGTTCCGAATACAGAGCCAGACAGAACCAAAAAAAACAAGAATTTGCAAACACACTTTCAGAGATGTACGTATTCTCTATGCGTATTTGTAGAGTTACCTTTGGGCTTATGGTGTATCGGAGATCTAAACCACAAAAACTAACTTTGAATCAACCATATAACAATTAACTGGAAATGGCATGATTAAACTGATCAAATCTACCGTGAACCTAGATGGTTTCATGGAAGACCAACTCATAACCAATCCCAGAAAAGCTTTTGGATACTGCATGTTATATACTTCCTATATGATCATCATATTACTGAGTTTGTTTATTTTCCTGTTGCAAACATTTTTGTATTCCGGAAGGAAATCCCTTACATTGTTAACGGTAATTGCAACGATTTGAACTTGATTCCCTTGTGTACAATGAGAACACTACAACACATTATGATTATGATTGTACTACTGTAATCCGCGGAGAGATCACGATACTGTGTGTAACCTTCGAAGCCCCTCTCACTGACGGCTACGGGTTTTAGGGATGTAACAACCGTCACTGCGTTATGAAGAGACATAAACCTCAAGATCATCAGAATCATCACAAATGTCAACTGTACGGATCGGCAGTCAGTGATGTTTCTTCCTTGCATATACCCAGGTAAATGTATTAAATGTATGAATATTACGATGGTATGCATCACCGAACAATTCTATGTACAATTCGTTGGACATCTGCATCAAAGATTTCATTACTGCTGTTACCCTTGTTCCCACACTTTTACGGTCGAAACAAGAAAGCTGGGAGGAAGCCTTCTGCTTACATTCAGTCATTTTTTATATCATCCAATTTCCCTACCAAAAGTCTCCTGAGCCGTCCTAGTTTCTTTTTATGTTCCCTTCTTTTTATGGGCTCAGCTAAACAAGCCAGAGAGTTACCCGCATCGTCCACTTCACTACCTACCGAAAGCTTATGGTTGCTTGCATTACAGAGTCCCCTGAAAAATTATTCATAGCTTAGACGATATGACACCATACTCACAACCAAGCCCTCGACTTCTCATCTCAGATCTCAAATGTGAGTGAGAGAGAGAGAGAGAAGAACATAAAGTTTTTCAATTCTTTCATTTTCTTCCTTCCTCCATTTATTCTTTTCTTCCCCTTCAATGAGCATGAGTTTGAAATGGAACACATCTGTACATCCAACATCGGTAAGCATGATTGTTCACCAAATGCAAGTTTGTATTTGTGGAAATTTTACACAGCCTCGCTTTTTTTACCTCTTTGATCAGCTTTACGAAGGAGGAAAGGTAGGGAAACCAGGAAGACCGATGGGAGCGAGGGACACCGTGGCAGCTGGCTTCAACTAAACACTCCCTACTACTCCGCATCTGAGGAAGCCAGGCCAGAAGGCATATATCGACATCTCATGCATCGCAATAGTTTCAGAAGGACTTTTTCCCGTCTTATTTTACGAGGTCCTTGTTCTCACACTCGTGGACTCACGTACCAGCACCAGCAACCAGCACACAACAAAAGGCAAAGGTGTAGCGTGAGCCAACGGTTTTTTATAATCTTCCGTGTCTTCATCTTGCAGAACTTTTGTAAAGGATGCAGGGAGACGAGGTGTTGTGTAATAACAAAAAAACTCACGAAAATGTTTTGGCGGGTAGATATACACTACTCTCACATTCGTGTCATAATTATTGTACAAAGCAAAGTTGAGGACAAACAATTTTGGCTAAAAATAAGAAAGCCTTGTGCCGGCATTACTCGAGTCGGGAATTTCATGAGCTTTGCGGATTGCTTTGATTAGATTAATCGAAGCGAAATACGACGTAGGTGACTGGTGACTATTTTTACCATTTATGTTCATACGGAAATTGCTATGTAATAGAATCATATTATATTGCCGGCAGAAGGTTACCTTCTCCATTTACTTCCGAATGGTCTACTACATCCGTGGCTATTTTTACATTGTACACAAAAATGATCATTAAGACAAGGTACATTAGATGAGGCGGAGGTGTTATATTATATACCAACGTTGCAAGCAAAAATTCCCAGAAAAGAGTAGATGATGAGAGTTTGGGGGACAAGTCTTGGAGAATCTCTCCAACTTTTAACACTTTTCACCAGAAAAGTTTTCCACTTCTCCTGCTCTAATAATAGCATGGGGAAGAGATGGTGTCATGAGAGAATGAATATATTCGAGCATGGAGACTTTGAGACCATTATATTAAATCAACCCGTTTGGTCCGTCGGATAAACTTCCTGCACATGGGTTTTGATGTGTACTCTTTACATTACATACCCTCAGATTAGGAGGATCTGCGAGGAATATTGTGCTCACATTTGCTATTTGTGAGGTAAGATTTCTGTCTTCACTCACGGGACGAGACTATACGTTACTGATCTTTTACGTGCTACACCGCTAGTTGCTCCCAAACCATAATACATTTCAATCTTTGATGGATTTTATTTTCCTTGTGTCCCTTCCAATTTCATTGATTGATCTATGTAGCACCCCGATGAATGGGGTTTCATCGGCCTACGCAAAATGCGGGTTTTTCTGCGAACTCAGATAAATGGCTCAAGGGGAAGAAGTTGGTTATGATGAGCATATAAGACAAGCATCTATGTAAAACAAACCCCTTCTCTCCTTTCACCATTGTGGAAAACTTCTTTTGCTTATAAGCCGTTCTCGTATTAATGCATGTCGGTATGTAATATACCATACCAATTTTTCAGCCAACACAGAACAAGCATGTTTTATACGACAACAATAAACTGGCAACTGGTTTCTTATGTAAATGAATCACTCTCATCTCATTGCTTTGGTATGATCAACTAGCAACTACCTACAGCATGCATTCAGAATGATCTAATCAACCGAGGAAAACTCTGATGGGCTCTTGAATCATAATAATACTCGCCAAACTTGCAGAGATTTCTTTTGCTAAAATATCATGCCCGCCTTAGGTATTCACAATATTGTGATGAAGAAGTCAGGAATTCTGTAATAAAATGAGACCTTTGTCTGGGCTTTGTTGCAACTTTGCTAAAATATGTGGCTTGGGATTGGAAGGCCGTACGTAATCAAAACTTGGGCAACCTTTTCACGGTTTTCAACACTCCTTCCATGGTCGTGAGTACCTGTGTCCATTACATGCAAAAAAAGTTAGTTGACGAAGAAGAAAACTTGGCAAGGCTTTAGCTGAAACAGGTGAGGAGGGGGCAGTTGTACGTGTGCAGAAAGAAACCTTGATAGCCCATCAGAATATATAGCTATCAACACACACAGCAAATTCCACAGGGCAATCGATAGTTTTAATCGTTAAAAGTTGGATCCACCCAACTCACTATTTCCCTAGAATCGGTTGTATACCTGCTCCCAAAAATGAAATCCTAAGTATAGCCCACATGAACAAAGATATGTGAGTAATGTTAGTGCTGTAATAACGTAATTTGGTAATAATGAAAAGAACGTCTGGTACTTGTACTTTGCACACAAAATCATTTCTCCTCACCTCGTCTCTTTCGGAGTCCGATACGTCACAAAAACTTATACAATGCAATGATGTCATTTGCGTATAGACACATTATTACATTTACACATTACAACAAAGATAACAGCGTAGCACAGAAGAAACTGTTTCCAGTTCATGTGCGCAGTGAACACAGTCATTTCATTTCGGAGATTGTTGTGGAGTAGGAGCTTCAAAAGGCACGCAACCCGACCATTTTGAACTGAACTTTATCTGCGAGGCAGGAAATTACTTCGTCCGTTCAAATTGGCTGTTCCAAAGTTCCAATATACACGAGCGTAGTATATTCAAACCCCGAACTAGTAATATAACGACAACCCATGCTCATTCTTCTTCGACCTATTTTTTTGCTTTTGCACAAGTTTCTTTTGAAATTTACTGGCATGATGGCAGAGAGATCATTACTTCACAGCAGTCAAAGATATATCTACTTTTGCAATAAACATGCTCCAACGAAATGTATCGCATGTGCCCAATTTTTTTCTACTACAAACGGTCACACCTGGCAGATGTAAATATTTTTCATCCTGTCTCACCACAAGAATTATACCTTAAAACCTTGCCTTCATCCACTGTACCCCTTTGCTTGTCCTTGTCAGAGCGTTTTTTTGTTGTTGCTGACTTCAGTCCATCACTGCACACTTTGTTTTGTATATTATATGTGCATAAATGAACGCGGCATTGTCAAGTACTAATATGGAAGGCGATGTGGTAGATTTGACAAGATTACTGTCGGGCTAATGAATGAACGTAAAAAAAAGTACGCCCACACACCAATGAAAATATTTACATCGCAAATTAAGTGAAATACTTCTTAAACAAATTGTTTGTGAAGCATTCATTGCGTAATGTAACGTCTTCTAGTTCTAGTTGTAGTCAGCATACATGTGTGTGGGAACAAAAGTACTTGTACTTGACATTAGAAGCTTCATATGACTTCATAGATGCTTCATGCTTTTCTTGTAGATCACAATTTTGACATATTCGACAAAAAACACAGTGTTCTGCTATGGCTATGAGCAGGAGTACTCCGTAAAGTGCAAGTGGTCAGTTTAAATATTTCTCATGTTTTCCAAAACTACACATGTACTTGTATAATTATTCGTAATATTTCAACGAGAAAAAGTGTTGTAAACTGCATAACTTCGCAATACTCAGGAAGTGGGATAGTTTGCAGATAAAATGGCATATCAGAAGCATGCTGTATGAAATACAAAAATTCTTATCGTTTATATCAGTAAGCTTACCCAAGGTTTTCAAATCACTAAGAAACAACTCCTGAAGACGGGAAGGCTTATACTAGGTAATGTCAATTGAACCTCTTT